>JANBQQ010000056.1:0-70281 GCA_027577275.1 Coemansia sp. RSA 988 | reverse complement strand
CTACTAATATGTTGCAGTTCTGTTTCTTGGTCCTTTCTTCTTGTTTGCTAACACAAGCCACGAGCAAACTTTTCTCTCACGACACAAAACACGAGACCACTCGCTGCCAAAAATCGCCTGGGCTGGTAAAAATACTATTTTTGTTGATGCGCCAATAGGTTTCAAAGTACAGTATAAACAGTGATGAGTGTGAGGAACGATGCAACTACAGAACAAATAATACAAATCAAGTGTTGCTGATCTCGGAGATCTCATGATCAATATGTAAATGTAAACAACGTAGCTTTTTCGCAAACAAATCCTCAAGAAGGGGTGTTTTTACAAGTGTGTCCGCAGCTCTTTTTTTACTCCTTCTCCATCCACCTCATCATCTATTCTACTGTTTCATTAGGCTAAACTAGTCTCATTTCTATCACAGTCATACAATGTCGAACAAGGATAAACGCAGCGCGACTTTAATGCCAAACAAAGACAGCATGGGCCTCAACGCTGAATTTGTTAGCATAATATTGGGAGGCGTCACAAAGAAACAGGACAGGATGGAGGCAATGTTTTAAGCCTAGCAGTATAGAACGTCAGCAGAGTTCTGACCCTTGCAGGGAAAGATGACAGCAAAGCTGACAGGGTCGCAGGAAAGGATAGTTGCAGGACAAAATAAGACGCAGGAGAAAATATCCAATAGCCAGGACGCACTTCTTCGGCGCATCGACGCATATATTAGCTTCAAGGAGACACTATTTACTACGCCGCTAGAGTACTCGATGAACCTGGAAGTGGTAAATATCTATAAAACTATGCGGATACCATGGTAGCTATCAATGATGGCGGCAACATTCACAAACCTAATCGTTGTGCTGAAATAACTGCTATATCATGCGATTAATGTATAATGCAGATATCCTGACGACACTCACAAAACGTGGAACGGCAAGCACAAATGGCTCTTTGGTTTCACGTAAGATATTCAGCATACACCAAGCTATTCTTATCCCGATTGCTTATGTGCTTACTAATATTACCAACTTGATGCTGTACAATTGCGACTGTAGAGGCTATATCGACTCCCTTTGTTCCCCACGTCAGGTCATCGAGAAATGACTTGGCGCACTATATCGGGCTCTACAAAAATAACGAGCACCTCTTTATCGACGTTTCAATGATGATGATTCTGGAGAACTTGGGCACTGAGTGGATGGATGCGTGGAAGGCGGAAGGTTGGGCGAGCATCAACGTGCTTGATATAAGCAATATCCAAGAGGTCTTCGATGTATATGAGAATAATGGCAACGCGCTATGCACATCAAGTTCTGGCCAGGAGGCCTCCTATCAGAGAGCTCTACACTCGCTAATGTTGGCAGTCAAGGCCAATTTAAGGTCCATAGGCGATGGGGGAATCGGAGTGCAGTGGCAGGATACGCGCGATTCACCGATTCCAAATGGCCAGCGACTGGATGGCATTGTTCAGGTTAGTGGGCCTGATGTTGCAACTGGTTGGCAAAACGCGGTAGCCATATTTGAACTTAAAAGCAGCAGATTTGGCTGCACATGCTCAGAGTTGCGGGGGCAGCTCCTACGGGGATTTATCGACATGGCGGAGCACCAACCACGCAAGCATATGCTCGGCTTCTCTGTTTCGGGTGCAGGGGAAATACATATGTATTTGTGTTCCTAGAGCGAAATATTATATGCCAAGGTCGGGAAGCTTCCTGTCAAAGGATGCCTGACTGATGACAGCATCGCTGTCATTAGATTCATCCTGCTCGTTTATACACTTCTCCCCAGCGACCTCGGATTTCTGGAGATCAGGCGCGAAGGGATCTACACGCGTTTTGGACTGACTGATATTGCTGGGTGTTCTTTGCCCAACTCCAGCATGGATGATAAAATAGCTATCGAAATTCGTGGAGGTCAATCAGCCGGTGGGCGCAACTACCACATTGTTGGTGCCCAGTCGTGGATCTATAACGCACGGGTTGCCATGGATGGAGATGGTCACTTTGAGCGTGCAATATTCAAATTTCATTGGCATTGCAGAGTACACTCAGAAATTGTGGTGCACAAGGAGGTGCTTCATATGGGCGTGCCATATGTTCCGAAGCTGGTCCACTCGGCAAAGATTGTCAATGATGTCTGCAGTTCATTACTTGGTGAGGTATTACTCATGGAACATGCTGGCGAAAGCTTCTTGGAGTTCTTTAAGAAAGAGTCGCGCAATTACAGCGACAAAATTGTAGACATGCTTGCTGGATATCTTCATACGTTTCTTGCCGCCGCTACAGGTTATGATGGCAAATTTGGCTTCCATCGAAACATCTCGGCAAACAACTTGTTGGTATGCGATGGGAAGCCCTATGTAATTGACTGGGGCTGCGGATTAATTGGCCATGCCACTAGGAGTCGAGTTTTATCGACATCCGGGAGGGTTGGAACTGTGCCTTTTATGGGTATTCGGGTCCTAAAGCAGTACTTGACATGCTCAGTAATGGATAATCTTGAGTCGCTGTTCCTCGTTTATTCCTACTGTCTATGGCTGAGCTATGGAAACGCAAACGCACCGAGATTCTCTAGTCTCTGGCGAGGCGCAACAGAGCCAGCTAAGGTTTTGCGATGAGCAGTACCTTTGGCTTGATAGCGAGATCCAGTATATTGGTGAGATGAACCTTGCCAGCTGCCCCTATGCACTTCAAGAACTAGGGGTGCGTCTTTATCGGCTCTTGTTTGGTACTACGGGCTGCACCATGAGCGTGGTACGAAACCGGAAGCAAGATTCATGGCTTGCTAGGTTTGATGCAAGCAAGTGGCTACAAGTGCTTGAAGATTCCAGCAGAGTCTACGATCACTCTTCAGCAGAGCGAAAAGTGTATCTTGATAGATTACGGGCATATGTGAGGGAAAGCCCACAGTGTGGCCGGTTTGGAACAGTGTTGCCGCTGCCAAAGCAGGCATTACAGCAACAGCAGCAACGCATATGTGAGGACAATGAGAATATTGCGAGCAGCACCCCCATCTTATCCAAAGGAAAAAAGAAAGGCGAGTACTGCTTCAGCAGGCTTCAAGCGTGGCAAATATGAGCTTGGAGTAGAAGATAGCCTGTTATTGCATATCAAGCTTTGTAAATGTACAACACGTTTTGCTACCAGGTTAAATAAAGAATAGGTTATACTTGCTGTTTTCCTGGAATAGGAGGTATCAAAAGCTTAACTCTAAAATCAAAAATATATCAAGATTTCTGGTAAATATTTGCATCTTCGCACCATTTTCTTTAAACGAAGGTCGCAGAGCTATCAATATGAGCCACATAACTGATTACAAGAGTTTTTAGAAGGTCTGAACATCGCTGAACAGTTTATAATTCTTTTTCGCAGAATGTGCTTTATATCTTGTAATTGTTTAGCGACAACAGTGAATGCTTTGAAATTGCATTCAAGCTTTTCACAGCTACCTAGTTTATAAATATTTCCGCAACAAGGGTGCTCCTTTTTAGAAAATAACACTTGCGAGAATTGGAGTAGTTCCTTGATGTGTACTGATCGGCGTGAGATGTGCCCCTAAGTATCACTTGTATGTGACGCGCACGCGACAAGATGGCAAAAACTTGCACATATCGCCTAATGTAGTAGCCAACAACTCCCGCACATACCATATTACTCTGCCTTTACATATCAATCTACAGCGACATGGATCCCGAGCTTGGTACCGAGACACTCGCAATACTGCGCAAAGACCCTCTTAAGCAAGCGTTAACTAGAATGTCTGTCAAGGATTTTCAAATCAGTAAGCTCTTTGCGGATAACAAAGCAGCGATCACTTCAGTGGACCATGATCTGTCGGGTGCACGATGCGTAACTACTAGCCTGGATGAGAGTCTGCGAATATATGACTGCGTTCGCGGGACACGCGAGCACGTCTCGTATAGCAAAAAATACGGATGCAACCTAGCCCAGTTTACCACTCATCCCGGATATATTGCCTACGCCTCAACCAAAATCAACGACACGATTCGCTATCTTTCCTATGAGACCAACCAATACCTGCGGTACTTTGTCGGACACAAAGGCATGGTGACCAGTCTTCAGCGATCACCTATTCCTGGGTCAGGAACGATATTATCGGCAGCAATGGATGGTGCAGTCAATCTGTGGGATCTGGAACAGGTGAACCCTGTTAGTGTGGTAAAACCGATTTGTGGTAGCGGCAGGAGCATTGCAAGTGGCGGGATTGCAGCAGCATACGATCCTTCCGGCACAGCCATTGCTGTCGCAGTTGGCTCGACAGAAATCCAGCTTTTCGACGTAAGAAAGCTGACAAGTGGGCCATTTATTTCTTCGCCATTAGAGAGCCAGATTACCTCTGATGGTGCGGTGGTTGCCAGAGTACAATTTTTGCCGACCGTTGGTGACCATATGCTGCTTGTTATGTCAGACGGCACCATAGCGGTCCTTGATGCGTTCACGCTGAAGAGACAGGTTATATTATCAAGCGCATTTACTAACCCCGTTTCTATAGAAGATAATGCCGACTTGGATGCTCTAGGCAAGATGCAGCGAGCATTTCTGGGGCAGAATGTTACAGCAGCACCTGACGGAAAGACAGTAATTGTCGGAGGCGAGAGCGGCGATGTTGCATTCTGGCACATTCAGGAGGTGCTTAGCTCTGTGGCACATAATGGCAGCAGCCGCAACGGCACAATGCCGTCAGCAGCTGTTAGACCAGACGGCAGCTGGAATGGGTCGCATGATGGGCCCGTCAGTGCCTGCGCTTTCAACCCTCATATGATGGAGTGTGTCAGTGGGTCGCGCTCACTAGCACTCTGGACCACAGCGACATGACTTGCGTGACTACATCCCATTTGTCTCTGATAGTGCAAAAAAATGTTAAATTGTTATAGTTATTTTTTGCGCATGACCTTTTAGACAGAGCGTTACACTTTACTCTTTCTTAGGCTATTTTTGTGTCGTTTAACAACAAACGTGTGAAAATCTGACTGTACTTTTAGGAGAAAGAACGCTTTTTGTCGAAATTCAGTTTAGAAACAGCGTCGGTTGACTTGGCTTCCACAGAGAAGACATTATGGCAGATAACACAGGCAGTCCACACAATCTGTCTCTCCCGTCTCAGAATAGTCCAGGTCCAAACAGTGGGTCGCCATCAGTGAGTACAGAAAAGAATACAAAGGGGAAAGGCAAGGATGGAGTTCCAACAACAGTACCTAAGGGCAAGGCCAAGGAGACCCCTGGGCCGCGCGAAAGCGGAATCGTACTGAGTCCCGCAATGATTCAGCAGATGCACAGCATTATCGAAAACCACCCAGTTCTAAAGCGCGATGCTGACAACAATGTTCCATTTACCAACCACATGTTGGATCTGATCCCGGTACCGCAGGAGTATCGATCGCAGCACATAGAAAACACGACACAGGCTTCCTCATATATAAATGCAGAGGCAAGCAAGATTCGTGCTCATTTGGCAGTGGTCCAACAAATAAAGGACACAGTTAGTGATATGGATGCGAAGCGGCGGTTGGAGAAAGAATCGGAGGCATTGGAGGCACATATCAAACAAGTAAAAAACTTTATGCGGCTATCGTTCCATGCAGCATTGTCTGGAAATCCAGCGGCGCAGGCATCCTCATTTGGGGGTAAGGACGGGCAAGCATCATCGTCATCATCATTCAAGAGGCCGCCATTGCCAGATGCAGCTCGGGCTTCAGCTGTTACATCTCCTGGAACGCCAGCATCGAGCACGCCTCTCACGCCCTACGTAGTTGGCGCAAAGCAGCGGCAGACTGCATCAACAGGCGGCGGCGGGACAGCATCTCCAAATCCGCATACTAATCCGAACACCACACACGTTGCACTGTCCAGTGCACTAGCACATGTGGCAACGCAGAGTACGCGACAGAGTGGACCAGTGGATTTGGATAGCAGCAATAGGATCCTGTCAAAGCGCAAGATTCAAGAGCTTGTGAGTGAGATTGATCCGACAGAGAGGCTAGAGCCAGAAGTCGAAGATATTCTGTGTGATATTGCAGACGAGTTTATCGAGTCTGTCACTTCGTTTGCGTGCCAGCTGGCCAAGCACCGCAAATCGGATACGCTCGAGGCAAAGGACCTTCAGCTTCATCTCGAGCGTAACTGGAACATTCGTATTCCCGGGTTTGCTTCTGAAGAGATTCGGTCCGTCCGCAAATCAACCGTGTCACAATCTCACCAAGAGAAACTCAACGCAATCACCAACACGAAGAATCTACGCAAGTTTGATTAGTCCATTTTACGCATTCTTTTAGCCTTTGTCTGACTGGCAGCCCGACTGACCCTGGACAACACGAAGAAACGCTGGTAAATAAGAAAACGGTCAATTTACAGGATTTATTAATAGATCGTATTATAGGCACAATTGGTTAAACAATATTGACTAATATGCAATTTGGCAAAAACATTGTGGGCACACTCTGTGGCGTATCTCTATATTAAACCGATCCGACTGAAGGCTGGTTACAAACAAAAAGGCACTTTAATGTCATATTTAACAACTTATCATATAACCAGAGTCAACAATCTAACATGAACTAGATTTCGCCTCAGAAATTGTAACACCTGATGACGTGAAATAAAAAATATTGGTTAAAAGGTGGAGATTTTGCCAAACAAAGCATTGGCATTAGCCAATTTTACCGAGGCATCATCAACATAAATACAGTTTTCTTTTGGAGGCTATCAATATAAATATAGTTTTATGCTGTGTCTTTTCCAACGAATAAGTAATGCCACGGCTTTTAAAATTTGTTTCAATCTTGAGCTTTTCTATTCCAATCACATGCTTGACAGACCCAAGGTTATTATAAACTTCTGCCACAGCCTATTCAGTCTCTGTGAAAGCAAAAGTAAAAAAGCATTCCAAAAAATTTGGGGACTAAAATACTGTGTCTCTGCTAATCGATAAGATACAATCTTCATAAAAATAACATACAAGAAAATCGCTACTACCCTAATTTAGAAGCAAGAACGTACGTTTAATAATTTTAATCTGAAGAGAGCTCGATAAAGAAAATGCTTGCTCTAAAGGCATTATTGGATACTCATGAGCTAACTATATTAATTACACGTTCGTCACATTTAGCACGCTTATTTTGATAGGCTTCCAGATGTGCGGATGCGCCGAGTGGTGACATAGCCAGTGCTGCCACTTGTAGTTCGCGCCTTCTGTTTGCGGGCGGTTGCCCTGGCGTCAAGTAGTGCATTTACCTCGGCGCTTCTAGCAAACATTTGTGCAGTGAGCCATATATAGTCAGGATCAGTGACTGTTGACACAACGGCTGATTGGGATTGGCCCTGACTGGTACTTTTTTCCGGCGTTGAGTCGGAATTGTAAGATTGCAGATCCAATGAGCGATAGTTGTCCGAAAGTGTAAAGTCCTCAGATGGGCGCAAGCCGACAGGGTCATCTAGGCGGCCAGCAGTATGCTTCAGAGTCTGGGTAATAGAGTAGCATTGACCAGACGGGATGGGATCGGGATTGGTGGGTGTGACACAGGGCATATCGACTTCTTTACGCAACACATGGTCTACATCAACAGCAGAGAAGAATGCGACACTCTGAGGCAAGTCCTCCATGCCAAGACGCGAGCTGAACATTGCGCGGACCCACAAATTAGCGATCTGCAAGGCCAAAGCAGCACGATGAATATCGCGCTCAGCAACAATGTAGCGAATCTCATCGTGAACCGAGATGGAAAAGCGCAAATCAATATGGAAACGACGTGCCAAATACCACACAGAGACCAGCAGCATATGCAAATAGTCAACACCAGAGCTTTGTACAACCCAATTGACACGCGAGGTCATATAATTGTCGCCAGCAGCACGCTTGGTGAGAGCGTCGGTAATTCCACAACCAAGTGCAGGCGTGCGTGGATCGTCAGCCGTAGCAAAGGCTTCAAGTTGGTTGAACATGTAGCTCTCGGTCCCTCCGTGCCAGAATGTACGACCAAAGCCATGCTTGCTGCGCATATTTGTGCCCTTGGTAGACACGTACAGTCGCTCCGCCTTCTGACGTGCTTCAGCCTCAGTCATATCAGGATTGAATTGCAGCAGAAGAGATGTTGCGTATTTGACGCCAGCGCCATAAATGCGACCGTAGTTAAAGACTTTGGCGCTGCCACGACCGATGCCCAGAATTCGCGCAGTGTTCGAGTGCAGGTCAGTGCCAGCAGATTTTGTACCCTGCAATGTCATCCAGCCAAAGGCAGTGGCGCCATGCATGCGAAACTGCGAATCGCCAATCAATGCCGAAATCCAGAGTTCCTCTGAATCAACGTCTGCGCCAACAAAGCGGTATCCAGGCGGGCAGCGCACCATTGACTTAAGTTCAGACCCCAGGCGGTTCGTTTTTGCGTTTGATGCTGTCATCCACGTAGATTCCACACCGCGACGAGTAATTGTGCCCATGGGCACAACTTGTGGTATGATAACGCCTGTTTGCTGTGTGTCTTTGGGGATGCCTAGATCCACATTTCCGTTGCCAAGTGCGTCCTGTGCATCACCATCCCAAACCACAAACTGCGATTTGATGCGCTCCCGCGCGCTAATCCAATATGAGCACATGGCGTTCATCTCCATCGCCTCTTTGGCCATAGCGTAGGCAGAGGACAGCGTACCATCTTCAATTGCCGTCTGATATGACTTGGCCAGCGGGCTACCACAGTTTGCTGCCTCGCCGTCCGGGTGTGGGATTTTGAAATACACAGCATCTGAATCCTCTACGGGTGCACGTTCGTAGTTGGGATCTTCGGGGTCGTGCGGAAAGTTTAACACATGCATATTCCGGAAAGATGGCATTGTATTGTCCATATCAGACTTTAGGTAGTCAGTAAGCGGCACACGGAATGTCCACCCAAATGCAGTAGAGTAGTACAATGGATATCCGTGCCATTTGAGCTTAAGTAGATAAGGAGCAACTCGCGAGCGCACAGTCACGTGGATGCGCTTGCGCTGCGAGCACCATAGATCGCGGTACCATTGGGGATATCCAGGAAGCAGCTGGCGAGCGACTGGTCGGGGTTCGCCATCCTTTGCATACGAGCCATCGGCACGATACCTAGGTTTCGTGTAGCGTTGTGGCTCGGTAGTCCAATCCAAATTGCGTAGCCATGGGTCATCCATAGGTTTCTCGACTTTAAGCGCATCCTCGACTAGCTCGAGCAGGCGCTTGCCGACTGAATTGGTGAGTTCGTCAAGCAGACGCTCGCTACGCGAAATGTACTCGGGCCATGATCGATC
This sequence comes from Coemansia sp. RSA 988, assembly GCA_027577275.1. Taxonomy (NCBI): domain Eukaryota; kingdom Fungi; phylum Kickxellomycota; class Kickxellomycetes; order Kickxellales; family Kickxellaceae; genus Coemansia; species Coemansia sp. RSA 988. The sequence continues at coordinate 61,003 of JANBQQ010000056.1, read as the reverse complement.
AACCGGCAAGTATCCTTCTAACATCTTAAGCGTACCAGCAAAGGACACAGGGTGCGGACACTTGTCGAGAAATGACCAGAAAACTCTGGAATAGACTTTACGTGTGACATCAACGTCATTGGCACAATAGTCAGCTAGTTCGTTAAATCTCTCCCGTATCTCTGCAAGAGTACCTTCGACGAATACGCTACGGCGCTCTTTGGACATATCAATGTTGCAGTAATGGCGTGCCACCTCGCGCAGACTGTTGAGTGAGCTGACATCAAAGAATTTACCCGTGGTTGCGTTCAGTCGCAGGTATTCAGTGTCGTTTTCCTCCTTCGCACGCGAATAACGCTTCCAATACAGTCGCTGTCGATTACATAGCCCACCGCTGGACACATGTAGTGACATTGTATCTAGAAATGCCATTGGGGTTTTCTTGATCAGGCGCTCTTCTTGAATCCGTGCTCGGTCGAATCCTACGCTGTGTCCAATAATTAGCCGCGGCTTCGCTTGTTGTTGTGATGGCTGCTGTTTAGACTGAGATTGCATTAATGGAATCAAATGTCGCGGATGGGGCGAATCACCAGATAGATACGGAGAAACCCACAAATACCATGCATTCTGCGATAGCGCCGCAGCGAGAATTGGATATGGTGAATCTGGAACCAGCACCTCGACATCAAATACTAGAATGTCGTCTTGGTCATCTGGTACATCTACAGAGCAACATGTGCCATCCTTGTCATATCGCGTCCATCCCTTCTGCATTCGCCATTGGTCTGGGCTTGGAGTCTTCGGAAATTGATTTTCGGGTATCCCTGCAAATGCCTTGGCCATGTCGAGATAAGGCTGAGCAGCCAGACTGCCAATGTTGTGGAAATGATCTTCAATAGTTGCACCAAGAAGCGGAGGTGGGTCAAAATCGGCAATCTCCACGGGTTCGCCTTGCTTCCCGTAGATTTCCTGTGACTTGAGATGGTCTATTGAGATTTTGATCTGTTCTGCAGTGGCAGTTGGAAAGCGTTGTTGCTGAAACACTGCCTGACGCAGCTGCGGAGCAAGCATAGTGATGTCTAGCTCATTTTTGCGTGGACTTTTTCCGTCCACATTGTCTTTGCGTATGTATTCTGTATGGATTTGTCGCCATGTGTTAGACAATGTGGCCCAACGGGACCGTCTAATGTTAAGCTTGAGCATAAAAACATAAAGTTTTTGTAAAAAAAAAAAATTACGCGATAAAGTGAACTTGGAAGGCAGTGTCGCATTGCTTAGCATGAGTAGTTATAAGCTTGATTGATCAAGCTACAATCTGTGTGTGTGTGTGAGCCAGATGGCAATCGATGATCGTGTTTCTTCAAGGTTGCGTTGACGTGTTTGGTGGTTGACTTTCTTAAAGAAAACCTTCACTTGTTTCAATTATATAGCACAGACTTTCTTTATTATTGAAAAGAGACAATGAGTAGTGCGGTAGAGTTGCTGTCAGATATTCGGCAGTCGTCTGAACGGCGGCCATTTGAGGTATTAAAGTTGGCAGAACCGTTACTAAATACAGGCAAGATTTCGCGAGTAGACGATGTGTGGCTAGTATACGAGCAGGTGTTCACGGCAGCTATTGACGAAGGACAGATAGAATTGGCCAAGACCATACTGACAATTCTACACAAGCGCTTCAATGACTCGCAGCGCGTGCGGCGGCTCTATGGTATGGTTAACGAGGCAGTTGGTCATCCTTCAGAAGCAAAACAGCTCTACAAACAGATGCTTGATGCCGACGAGACAAATGTGCTGGCCAGCAAGCGCTTGGTTGCTTTGCTAAAGGCCGAAGGCCATACGAAGGAGGCCATTGCCCAACTGGTTACGTATCTGGACACGCATGCAAATGATTTTGAAGCCTGGCTTGAGCTCGGCAGCCTTTATCTCAGACATCATCTCTATCCACAGGCAGCGTTTTGCGTGGAGGAGGTTATTTTGCAGCAGCCAGCCAACCACTATTTCCATCTCTGCTATGCCGAGATCTGTTATACCATGGGCAATCTGGGCACAGCACTAAAGGAGTACCTGCGCGTGGTGGAGCTATCAACCGACAATGTGCGCGGATTCTACGGCGTCAAGTTGGTTGCTGATCGAATCCTCGAGCTGGGAAATCTGTCAAAGAAGGAGCGGCAGGACGCAGGACTTGGTGATGCCCCGCAGACGGCCACACTCCAGCGGCTGTCGCAACTGGCGACTGAACGTCTGGTGCATGCTTACAATAGCGCCGGCGAGACTTCAAGAAAAACGGCAGAGGCATGGCTCAAGGACTAACACGTAGAAACAGCTCATACCCCTTTTCCGCGGTTTATAATGGACAGGTCAGGACCATTTAATATATACTTTTTTAACGTCCACACAGAGAAAAAGTAAATAAAAGTGCACAGGCTCCAGCACACTCTCGCATAGAGCAGTGGGTGGCACATATTTAAAAGATAATTGACAATAGATGCACGTAGAGAATGGATTTAGAATGAGCGGTGGTTTTATTGCGGAGGGAGGTTGGTTGCTTTTGAGTCGAGTATCGGTATGATTTGTTAGTCGAGTATACATCGTGCTCGCACAGACATGCGTGAAGGAGGAAGTGTGTATGGTACGCCTTGGTAGCAGCGGTAATCATGTAGCGGCTGTTGAGTGGTGTGGAGCCGGTGGAGAAGCGGACACACCAGGACCAGTGAACATGTGCGCGGCAGACGGAGAGGTGGCGGGAGCTGGCATGTACTGCAGATCATCCCTGGCGTTATGTGGCACATAGTCGTCGTCGTCCTCGTCATCATCAACGGTGGTTTTGCTAAGACTACGGCTCACGTGCAGCGTATAGTTGGCAACAGTGGCGGCCTCATCGATGGTAGTGGACGCGGTGAGCGGAGCAGCGACGGAGGGTTTTGGGAGAAACTCTGGAGCCGAGTCTGTGGATGCGGCGCGCGTTGAGATGCTCAGATCGTGGGAGGAGGGATGCTTCGGGCCGTGGGAGGAGGAGGAGGAGTGCTTAAAGTCGTAAGGAACAGGATGTTTCGGGTCGTAGGACGATGGATGCTTCAGGCCGTATGGAACGTCGGGAACCTTCTGGTTGCTCATAATAAAGGCCCAGTTACGGATGTTGTTTTCGAGCTGATCAGGCATGTAGCGTAGCTCAGGAACCAGGTCGGCGACGGCGTTGAATAGCGGACGACCACAGGTCTCATAGAAGGCGATCTGCGAGGCAGGGACGTTGGCCATGTCAACGACGATGCTGCGCGGCAGGCCGAGCGACTCCTCGATGTTGCCCTGCAGGGTCACCTCGCGGTTGAGGCGCTGGGTCCATTGCTGTGAGATGTTGAAGGGGCGAACGATGTTGCTGATGTCGGCGCACTTGAGGATGCTGGCTGCCAGCTGTGCACGCTCAGCCTCGTGTTGCTGCGGTGTCAGTGGCAGGTTGGTGCCAGCTACAAAGCGCTCGTACTGCGCGCGGCACTTGCCGATAAACTCAAAATGCCGCGCCATGTCGGTAGCCAAAATGGCGTGCACGGCAACGCGCCGGAACTCGTCGTAGTCGAATGCCGCCCCAGCACTGCACGCCGGCGGCAGTACAAAGTCGACAAAGTAGCACGACATGACCATCGAAAAGCACGCAGCGTGGAAGTTCTCTAGCACTGACTGGTCATTGTACAGCTCTGCAAGTTGTGTATGTGCGCGCACCATGAAAGCGTTGTTGAGTCCCGGATGGCCGAGGTCGTGGCATAGCGATGCCACCACCAGCGCCATGACGTCTGTCGGCCGAAGGATTGTGCGTAGCGGGAATGACGTCTCTGCCGGCGACCGCAGCGACGCCCGCCGCGGTCCTGCGCGGTTGAACAGCCCCAGTGTGTGCAGCATGTAGAACGTGCTCTGCGTGACATCCACTGCATGGTGAAAGTTGTGGTACGGGTTGTCGTAGTACGCCGACTCGACGATCCGCACAAACCGCCGCACGCGCCCCACCTGCAGCCGCAAGTCGACACATGCCGCCGCGTCCATCAGCATCACCGTTGCGCTATCCAGCATGTCTTCGCGGTCCATGCCGTACGGGCTGAACCCCCACTCCAGCAGCCGTCCCCGCAGCACATTCGCCCGCGGGCTGCTGCTAAACCCGTCATCAATCGAATCCAGCTCCGTCGCTGCTGAGCCGCCGCTGTCGTCCATCGCGCATGTAAGTTGCCCAAGCTCTGACTTTGAATCGCTTCTCCGCTCGCTGGGTAGCGTGCTTGCTATTGCCGGCACAAACTGACGGATAAAGTCCTCCTCAAATGGTGTGTTTCGTGAGTCGGCCGTAGGTGTACCATTTGCTGCGTCTGTGCGTATCCGCCGCTGGAATATCTCTTGTTGCGGTGTGCACGGGCTGCCGTTGCCATGGAAGGGCGCATCCAGACCGCGTGTTATTCCAAGGTCGCTGTTGATGTAATCGCTCTGAGTCGCTGCCAGCGCATGCGTGTGTGTGCGGCATGAGAAGACATTGAGCCACAGGCTATGCACTGTTTCCGCCGAAATGGGCTTGATAAGGTAGTTCATTGCGCCAAGGCCAGCTGCCTGCCGCATAAAGTCAGGGTCGTGCGATGTGCTCATTGCTACTCCTGCCAATCCAATAGTTGATTTGCGCCGGCGATAGTCCATCCGCGAAGTGGTGCGAAACGAGTCATGTATCGTTGGTGCCATGTGCGTGACAGCCATGATAGAAATAATTGTATCGTGCGAGGTAATGTGATGTTGCTTCAGAACAGGGTCCAGTCAGGCCGACGGATAACAAGGTTTAAATGGGAAACAGGGTTATCAGAAAAGAGTTTTTTTTCAATTGGGTTAGCAACTCTGAAATATGCAGAACTTGGGCGCGAAAGCGACCTGGGTTACGCCAGGCCATTTATACAATCTGGCCAAGCCAGCAGGAATAATACAAAATAGATGCACATGCCTCTTCGCGCCTCCCCGCATTGGCGGCTGTTATGTGCCGCAGGTGGCGAGGGTTTTTGTGGTGGTGGAGCAGATGTTAATGCAGGCGTATGAACGCATGCTCCCTTCTCTCTCAGGCGGAGGGGCAGCAAGAGTGCATCCATTGCACAGCCAGCAAAAGGGAGAAAGAGAATATGGACTCTGGCTTGGCTAACAATAAAGCGCATATCTTGCCAAGTGCGAAGAATTGGGAAAGGGATTGCACAAAGCGTGTGTTGTGCAAAGAAGCCTGTTGGCATGATTGTGAGAATATTGCAGGCACCACATGCGCGATAATCAGGTGCGAAAAGGAACACTTTGAATCCACCCTTTTGCCAGCCACCCGGTCAATCTGCGCCATGATGCATTCACAATTCGCCTTCGCGAGTGGCGCCGGCCCAGCCGTCGTCGCCGAAAGGGCGCATCAGTTAGCCCATTGAAGGGCATCAGCAGAGGGACAGGGCTGAAATTGCAGGATGGGGGGTCGGAGGAAAAGGAAGAGGAGAGTGAGGCAAGCGTAATATCGCCGGGCCACGCGCCTCTTCTGCGCCCCCCAGCACGACGGCATGGCACAGGCCGGAAGAAACGCCAATTCAGGCTGCTGGCGTGACAAGCAGGTGACCCGTGCCCAGCCACACGCGCCTTTCCCAGCCTTGCCACATGTGTAGCTGGTTCTCTTTGCAGGTCACACAGCGCACAATAGAATCACCACCACTTACCCTGGTGTTGAGGGCAAAGGGGGTAGTGCTGTGTTAGCGGACAGGGCTGCAGCATCAACCGCAGCCCCTACAGAGCGCTAGCGGCTCATTGGGATCCCCCACAAAGATAACGAGCACTCAAACAATAACGCGCTCAATTACAACGTGCGGATTTACCACCATTGGAGAAAGCATCTCTTCCTGGTGCACAATCTGCAGCCATGCCGATTTTAGCTGCCTAGTGTGGATGAGTGTGCCTTCGTCCATCCTGCTGTCTGCGATCGCAGACAGTAGGCAGAAACGCCGGGCGCAACCTGTTCCGGACATGACCGTGCGAACACCGCATAACTCCCCCATCCAGTACAAGAGACGGCGCAATAATAAGGAAAAGCCGCGCTCGATCAGTGTCAGCCTCACCAGCCATAGCGTCCGCACGTGTGCTGATGACAGGAACCTCCTATTTAATTAGGAGTTTGCGTGTTCCTGGCAAAGAAAGGCGTGCTGCATACTGCGTGTGCGAGTAGGTGGGGATTGCAGCGCAATGTATCAAAGTCGGATAGTGTTGCAAATGAGGAGTGCCAGTATGCCTGCAGCCATAGCGCGCACGGCAAATCCAGGAAATCGGAAGGCATCTCTGCGGTCGACCAGTATAGACTGTGATGTCCTCATAGTCCCCTTCTGCTTTCCCACTGCAGGCGGAAGACGCAGCAGCAGGCTGGCGGGTGGGTCGGGTGTTTAGGAAGCGGTCAGAAATACGCCGAGCCAATTGGGTATGGCTCTGGATCACGGCGACAGGAAGGGGTGCAGATGCGGAAGCGGGGCGTGTGGCTTTGGGGCTGCCAGGGAGGCACATGGTGTTGGGCGTGGGCAACAGGCCACAATCGCCTGATTGTTCTGTCTGGTGCCATGGAAGACGGGGGTAGGCCGTCCCACCACCAGCCACTGCGAGTGTGCACGGCGGCGGACAGCGAGTGCCTCTGCACAGAGATAGCCGGCGTGCACCTCGTCGCTACAGCCCTTAAAGCCCGCCAGGCTTGCACACGCTTGCCTGCAGACACTGCAGCAAGCAGGCAATTGCAGTGGGCCCACTGCTGCACACGCAAAGCTGTCGATATGCTTCCAAGCACAACATATGCGTGGCTTAAACAGGTGTTAGATGTTTGTGCACAGCATACATGATACTTTTGCTCAGTGCGCACAAAGGAATTGCGGCCAGGAAGGGCAGCTGTGAGGAAGGAAAATAAGACAGCAGGGCGGAGGGATCGAGCAGGGGGTTGAGAAGCAGTGGTGCATGCAAATTGCAACAAGCTTACCTATTGGTGCCACATTGCGGAAGACTCCGATGGCAACATAGTGTGCAATGACGCGCAGCAGCGCTAGGCCGTAGGGCCCCGAGCCCTCCGATTCGCGGCTGTCGGCTGCGCCTGTTTGCTGATTCTGCGGACTGGTTGGCGGCGTGTATATCGGCCCATAGAGCGTGCTGTCGCTGCTGTTGCTGCTGTGCTTATTTTCTGTATGGCCGTCGTAGTTGCCGAGATCAAACGTTTCGTCAATGTCAATAAGCACAATAATCGCCTTGTTCCCCGTATGGTTGAAGATCCATCGCAAAGCAGTGTCGCCCGAGACCACGGCCACGACTACAACAGATAAGAATATAGATAAAAGCCAAAGCGCCAGGGCGTCTCCAAACACCGACCCATCCTCTCAGAAACACCGATCAGTGCCACGCAGGAACGAGAACACACGTGCAGAGGATAAATCAAACGCAGATGCTGGCTCTAGACCCAAGCGGTTTGGAAATCGCCCGGAGTCTGCAGCTGTAGCAGCGCGTGAATATTTACCTTGGCCGTAGATCTCAAGCAGCTCCTGCACAAACACAACGTCGTCTTTAGCGGGTCCTGCGCGCATGGTCGGGCTTCCATTGCCCGCGGTGTAGTACACTCCTGTGAGAAAGCGCCTGTCGACAATCAGGACGGTGCAGCTACTTGGTGACATCTGGGCCACTGTCGCAGCCAGCAAAGAGGCATTGACTGCTATGGACACAGGGGCCGAGCCATTCGTGACTGCGCCTGCAGAATCGTGGCGATGCGTGGCTATTTTGTCGTCTGCTGTGTCAGCTATGACAGCCGCTCTGGAATCCCTACTGCTACTGCTGCTTGTGCTGTTGATATTACTGCTGTTGCAGACGACGGGCCTGCCGGGCCACATCGCAGGATTGAGTATATAAAGGAAAGAAAGAGAGAGGTAGATAACGAGAAAGAAGACGAGGCAGTAAACAGCGAGTATGAAGAGTACGTCGAAATAAAGTTAAAACGAAAGAGCGGGAATAAAGAGGAAACCTGTAGGTTGACCAAATGCGACCGGGAAATGGCGGCGTTTGTGTCCAGGACTCTGGCCCCTGCCGATGATCCTCTCCCCCAGAGAAAAAAGAAAACAGCCAGCCAAAAGAAAAAAAGGCAAGCCAACGGAGAGGTCTCCGTGTACCAATCTCCTGCCGCGCCCCCTCAAGAGAATAAAGGGGACACAAGGAGCAGGGGATGGATGGCAACTGCCCCTTTACTGAATGTCAGCGCTGACGACGGCGTTCGTATGCGGGGCGGGGGCGGGCGAGAGCGTGTGTGGCAAAACCACACAGGAAGAGAATATCGCAAGACCCACGCAGTCACCGCAGGCCTGGTAGAATAGCAAGAGAGGCGTCTGCTGACAAGAACAGACGAAGCACACACCACTTTGACCGTGTGAATGTGTGCTTATCAGCTGTGCAGCTCAAGTACACTTTTTTGTGTTGAAGAAGAGCCGCGTGCGCAACGCAGGCGGTGTGGTAAAATGAGTTGTGGACTGGAAGTGTGCCTGCAAGAAGTGCCGAAAGGGCTTGTGCAAAAGGGGAGGGAGGTCTTTTTTCACACTCGGCAAGCTAAACAATAGGCCAGGCAAAAAAATAAAAAATAAATAGAAAAGACAGAGAGGAAATGTGTGGATGCTACACTTCAGCCCTGCCAACGCGCGGGTTTGTCTTGATCCGCACTGAAAATGCGCGTAGAGACAGTTGGCTGCTACGTGTGTGTGTGTACGCTGTGTCTAATTCTTGTAGCCAGACGGCGGGTGTTTTCTTTGCAGAATGGTAAGGGCAAGCGGTCTAAGCACCCCTTTTCTACAACTGTGGAGAGCAGGGGGGAGTTTGCAGAGACGTCTCCGCTTTGGGATGCGCGTTGTCCTTTCGCCTTTGAGGGCTCTGCTTAGATCAAAAGACAAAGTTGGTCTTGCAGTTACAAATGACTCGCTGTTGTTTAGTTGTGGCAGATGCAGCTTTGTAGCAATGGGCTATGGGGCTGCCGCTGCTTCTGCATCGAGTTAATACGTGTACGAGGATGATTGTTGAAGTTAATACGCAGAAGAAGAGAAAAGGAAGGATGGCGAGACGAGGCGCCGCGTAGTGCTCTGTTAGTGGAGAACCTGCAGGAATAATGCTAGCAGTGAAGGAAGGGGCTCCAGAAGCTCGGGCGCGCCGCAATGCTCAAGCGAAAAAAAGGAGGGAATGGAGAATATGCCCTGTTGGTGCGATTGAGCCAGCCACACATACTGCAGCTGCGCCTTGCCCTGTGATACGCGCAGCTTGCTCGGTTCTGCTGTGCTCTGCCGAAGCGCAGACTCCGTGTACCTCTCCTCCTCTGCCAAGGGAGCAACTCCCTTCTCCAGGGTCTGCAGCCTTAACTTTTTTGCTTGATTCACAGCCAGGGGGGGGGGGGAGGCGCACACACCACCCTCCCCATAATTTTACTGGGTGCGACACAGCATCGAGCAAGTCAACGCCTTTGCTTGCGCCGCTGTTTTTCTTTATCCATTGACATCTCCTAATAGTCTTCCACTACATTTTTATGCTGGCTTGTTTCTGAGATCCATTGTGTTGTCGGCCAGTCGTAGTTGCCCGAGGCGCCCAATAGCTTGCTGAAAGGACGGAGGCTGAGCACCTCGTTTAGCAATATACCGTCCTTAAAGGAGTTTACACTATCCATTTATCCTCACTCATATTTGCTCCTCATCAACTCCCCACTCTGGATGGCCCATCACCAGTATATTTTGTTGCACGTATAAACACCACTATTCTGGTAACAATCGCCCTCTTTTTCGTTGGCCATCAGCCACATCGACACTCCAAGCAAAGGACGCAGCGCACAGAAGAGTTTGGTGTTGTGCTTGTGTGCTCGGGCAAAAGAAAAAAGAGGACGTCGTTTGTGAATAAGCCAGTGAATCACAGCAGTGCTAGGATTTTCAGCGATAATGGCTATACGAGAGCGCCGCAGAGGCCGCTTCTCCGTATTCTACTTTGCAGTTATCTACATCTATACTCTGCTATTTGATATTTTGCAGAGCATATCTTTCCTAGAGCCAGTGTTGCGGCATTTGCCTCAGCCGCAAAACTTGGTTAGCGAGACATACCAACCTGTCTCTGAAAAGGCGTCAGCGCCAGATTCCACTAGCAGCAGCAACAACAGCTATACACGGGCACGCTCTACATCGCTTCTACGTAATACATCGGCGCTTGATGCGCAGGACTACTCAATTCACGCAGCACAAAACGAGCATGATACTAGATCCATGGCACTTCGGAGGCGAAGGGCATCATCGGCTGCGTCATCGTCTACAGCATCCAGTCACGGCCTGCTTTACACAAGCACATATGCTGATGATCCGCCCGATATGAGCCAGATTGCACGCAGCCCTGCATCTATAGCAAGCACACCCACTGCCTCGTCTTCTGCTAAAAGTACAGGTACAATTACTCGCGGACTAAAGAATAAGATACTCGTTTTGGATTTGGATGAGACTCTGATTCACTCGTCACCCCACGGGTCCTATCGGGCGCACCACCGTATTGAGGTAGTGATTGACAAAGTAGCTTGCTTATACTATGTTTACAAGCGACCGCACGTTGACTACTTTCTTCGCAAAGTCAGCGAGTGGTACACGGTAGTTGTGTTCACTGCATCACTAGCAGAATACGCAGATCCAGTCATTGATTTACTAGACACACAGGGAAAGTTTATCTCAGGAAGATACTTTCGCGATTCATGTGTCCCGCATGACTCAAGTTACGCGAAGAACTTGTCAGCGGTTAATCCTGACCTCTCTCAGATTGTATTGGTTGACAACTCGCCGCTATCGTACTTCATCAATCCAACCAACGGCATTCCCATTCAGCCCTGGATCAACAGCGACCCAAAGGACGAAGCTCTGCTGGATCTACTTCCATTGCTAGACGCTCTCAGGTTTACTGACGATGTCCGGTCTATTCTGTCCCTGAGGCTTGTATAACAACATAACTAATTACAAAGTTTCTTTGCCAAATAAAATATTTTGCAGAATTATTAGCACTGGCAGTTGGTTGTTTTTGACAAGATTTTGTATTTGTGGTCTTTAATGATTCCACATCTGACTACACCCTCATTTACAGGAATACGGGCGATATCAAGGTAAGTTGAATGCGTTGTGTATTATTGCTATGACTTTGCTAAAATTTTCTACACTATGTTTCTCGAAACTACTACTAATATGTTGCTGTTCTGTTTCTTGATCCCTTCTTGTCTGCCGACGCTAACTGCGCGTAACCTTCGTCTCTCATAATGCACAACAAAAGACCACTCGCTGCCAAAAACCTCCTCGACCGACGCAAATATTATTTTTTTTTTTTTTGATGCGCTAATATATTCCTTAAATACAGTAAAATGTAGAACACATTGTGCTAGCACAAATAAATACAATGGCAAAACCCCCCAACCCACTTGCACTCCTCAATTGCGCGCAATGGTATGTAATCTTGTTCCCACCCGCTTGGCTCAGTTGACTTTTTTTAGCCGGGATCACACTGTTGTAAGCTGGTATGATCTAGGGCCCTTCTTGATAAGATAGCTCTGGTTGTTGAGCCTGTCAATAACATCCTGAAAGTTGCTAAACCGCAACCCCATCTCTGTGGCAATTGTCTGCATCATCGAGTATGTAAACATATTATTGTATGTCTCTTCGCTGACCCGATTCAAACGCGCAACAAACCTACACATTGGCGGCATAACCGGTATAGAAAAGTCTAAATATTAGCAAGGAATATTTGAACTGTGAACCTGGTTCATTTTTAAGTTTGCGTATTTTTTTTGCTAGCCAATGTTCTATTAACAAGAGAGGCGATATGCTGTGGAAGAAGGCCGGATATTATCTAGCCGACATGGTGGCAAACGAGCAGGACACATGCTGCAAGTGTATCATTGTGGCTGTAAGGGCATATGATGTAGCGCTCAATGCCCATGTACACACATCTTTCTCAAAATCACATATCATTCTGATGCAGACAAGGGAGTATAGCAACACGTAGTTGTACACACATCGCGTAGCTAAATGGGTTGTCGAATATGCATGAGTGCAAATTCAAAGACAGGATAAGATAGCCGTGTCAAATGCATTCCACCAGTTGCCTGTCTTGCAAGCAGCAAATTGAAGCAGTGTTGATCAGGCAGAAGAAATTTGAGAAGGTACACAAGTCAGTGTGTAGGCTCGTCTGGCAGAGGCAGAACAAAGGTCGACAAGAAGAAGCAGATAATTCCACCAAAATGTGGCATGCATATATGAAGCTAACATAATAGCATACTACAATGCTATTAGCGTAGAGGACATGACCAGTAGCTTGCAAATACTCCGAACACTCCCTTCCGGCAAACTCTTGCACAAACAGCTTACTGAGACACTCATGACCAGCACAAGTAAGCCCAGCTATTGTTTGTTGTTGTTGTTGTTGTTGTTGTCGTATGGACAAGCAAAAGCCAGACAGGATGTTGCTTGTCTCGTCCTGCTCACACGGACTTCCAATTTGAGTGCATATGCCAAACGCCACAGAGTCAAATGACTGCGGAATTCCAGCAGCCAAGAATTAAATCACTCACCTTTTGATATCGCTTGTTCCACTGACGCCGGTGCCCATTTGTGACCGACCAAAGTCCATCAGCCCCTCCTCGTCCTCGTATGTCTGGAATAGACTATATCGCATAATTTCAATGACGTTTTCAGCATCGCCTTCAGTGACGACCTCGCGCAGCTCTGCCCGAGCCCGGGCCTCAGCCAGTCTAACCAGCGCTTCCAGCTGCCTTGTAGTAATTGGCATCGAGTCAATTCTTCTATGTGTCTTTCGCAATTCGAGATAAAAGTCACGCAATATACGCGTCGCACCGGGTGACAGCCTCGGCTGTACGTACTTTCGCGCATATGCTACGTATTTGCGCAGAAGCGATGGTGGAATAGTGTCAATCTTTTCGCCTGGCTTCAAACGTAGCCAATTTTTGAGACGGTTTCCTTCTCCATCTGCAGAAAACCCACCATCATCATTAACTCCGCTTTGTACATACTGCGAGGCTTGCGTGCCCTCAGTCTCTCGCGATGTTGATCCTGAATGCAACGCCATAACATGCTCGGAAAGGAACTTGTCCATATCGACATCTGGCCGATCAAGCAGAATAAAAACCAAGTCGAATCGTGATAACAGCGCGCTGCTGATCTTTAGATTCTCTGCTACAGTCTTTGCCTTGTTATAATGTCCTCCGGCTGGATTGGCAGCGGCAATAACGCTGGTGCGCGCAGGTAAGCTACACACTAGTCCACCCTTGGCAATGCTGATAGACTGCTGCTCCATTGCCTCCAAGAGTGAGCTGTGTTCGGAGCTGACTTTGTCAAACTCGTCAATTGCGCAGCAACCCATGTCACTAAGAACCAATGCGCCAGCTTCTAGTGCAAAATCACCAGATCCAGGCTCCTTTACTAATGTAACCGTCAATCCGCTGGTTGAGATGCCACTTGTACCGCAGACATACACGCCGCGCGGCGCAATCTGACCTACGGCAGTCAGCATCTGCGACTTTCCCAGTCCAGGGTCGCCCACAACAAGCACATGGAGGTCGCTTCTGATGTCAATACTCCCCCGCTCAGTGCCTAATCGCTTGCGCGCACCAAACAGCGCTAGCATAATTCCTGCCTTTACCATCTCATGGCCGAATATCGCCGGGCTAAACGAGTGCACAAGCAGACGAAACAGCTTAGGCTCCTTGTATACTTTGCGAATGAACTGGAGATCCTTGCTGGAAAAGTGAATCCCGTCCTTGGTAGTCATCTCCTTCTCTGCTGGCACCGAGGAAGAGTCTGCTAGATTATCACCTCCAGTGCCATTGCTGTTACTGCTGCTTCCACCAACCTTGTCTATGGCCACAGTATCCAGGTACAAAATATAGAGCGAGTTTGGACGGCCCTTGCCCTTGCCTTCATCCGACTGCATTACCTTGACAATTCCAGTGCAATTGACCACATCCCCTGGGACGACTGTATCGACTAGATCATTAAGTAGCTCTGCATCAATACTGCGTGGTACGCGGCCGGGGTCCTTTGGATCATCATTGATCTTCTCCTGGATCCTGATCTGCTGCCAATCAACCGTGCGTGTACCTGTCTCAACACCGCGTTCAACCTCAAACACGCGACTTTTACACCCTTGTGTCGTGCATTTAACAGGTACCTCGTAGTTGCCCTCGACGATCTTCACCGTCTGTGACGCTCCACATCGCGCGCAATTGAATTGTGCCTGAACCAGAAGTGGTTTGATTGGCGAAGTGCGCACAACCGTGCCTCTGACTGTAACAAGTTTACCTACGAGACTGGATTTTAGCGACTTCATATGCGTCAGCGGCTCATGATGCAATAAATGAATGTGTAACCTGTGATCGCCAAGGATATGTTCAGCATCGGGCCCGTACTCGCTGCTAAGCACACAGCATACCGCCAATCCCAGACAACACAACAGATGTCCTGGCTCGTTCAAAATGCGTTGAGCAAAATCTGCTACAGGACTGGCTTCGAGTAGCGTAGGATAATCGAATAGACAAGAAACATCTGTGTCCATGCTGAACGATTCAGGGTGTGCCTGAAGGTAGCTGGCAAACTTCCGTATGTCGTCCAAACACTCCTTTGAGGCTATGTCAATCTCTTGTCGTGGAAAATAGAGTGGCCAGTACCTGCCGATGATGTTCAACGATACACCGTCACCTGTGCTACCATTTGGACGCTTTGTACCTGCCAGTGACCCAGATACCATCCTCCCAAACTGGTCTTCATCGTCATTTCTCCTTGGCGGCAAGGCCATGCTCAAAGAGAATTTAAATTTACAACCTTAGTGATAATTTTCGCATAAAAAAATGCCTGCGGAAGAAATAACAAAATGTTGCTGATCCACAAAAAACTAGCTGGAATGATTTTCTGAGAACAAGTGGATCTTGAAAAGTTCTCAGGTCAGGTGGCAAATACAAGTTGGGCATCTTTCTTTCTCTTGCTTGCTTATAGCACTACACCTTGATTTTTTCTTCTTCGTCCTCTCTTTGACACTATCGTGGAATTAGATTGCTTCGTGCATTCACTGTCTATTAGCAGAAAATAGCTTTAATTCAAGTGCGTCCAATACCAATAACCCAACTTATACGTAGTGCGCAAACAAACACAGGCGCATTGACTAGATGGCAGACAGCAGTGCAGATCTCAGGGCCTCGAGCGAGCAGAAACAACAGGGGTCTTCAATTCCAGATGAACCTGTAACTGTGACAACAGCCACTACCATTACCACTCCAACAACAACCCAAATAGCAACAGCGAGCAGCAACGCCGACGACATTGCGCACAAAAGCTCCGACGATAATCCGGCACCGGTATCTGTTGCTGACAAGGAGGATGTAAAGCCCGAGACAGAGACTTTGTCCGATTTGAAGTCTGCTATTGTGCATGTTAAGGAAGCCAATAGTGACGACGAGAAAAGCGATCCTCAGGTTGGAGACACCGTAATGGATTCGGTGGCAAACACGCTTCAAGACACCAGCATCGTAGACGATGCACGCATAGGCACTGTAGTCGTTGGTACAGCTGACAGCAAGCCTCAGTCCCCAAGTGGCTCTACGCGCACCAGCAAAGACAACCCATTGTCGCCCAGTGGCAGCGGCTTTTCGCGCACATCTTCCAAACAGCCTGCAGTGTCACATCCGCTTCAGGGTAACATTTCCAACAGTAGTATAAATGTAGCAGGGCTCTCTCCAGCCGAGGCAGCTTCGGCAATTCTACTCAAGGATACTGATGGTGCTCGGATCTATGGATCGAGGGGCATGCCAGGCTCAGGAGAATCGGAAAGAACAGCATTCAGTCCGCCTTTACGCAACTCAGGTAGTCCACGGTCGGCAGATTTGCAGCGTGGCGCTCATGTTGAGATCACAGAAATTATCAGCGATGGTGACTCGGATGCGGTAGAAGACCACGAGGAGAGGCAGCGTCGACTGTTTAGGGCTGCTGAACGTAGGCGCATACAGCGCGAACAAGTACAACAAAGTAATGTGTCTTCTGAGGATATTGAAGTTCTGCGCAGTGGTTTATCTAATGTGCGCGAATTTACTGATACTTCAGAGCTGCATATACTAAATGGGACATTTCCAGACGGCCTGCGTGGTAGCTTGTATTTGCTGGGACCAGGGCGATTTGATATCAAATACAATGTTCAGCGCGAGCTTGAGCAGGCTACTCGCATGTTCACTTACGACCATATTATGGACGCACTTCCGCTACTGACAAAGATTTCATTCGATCCCAACGCCAAGAGCATTGTTCATCGCTCAAGGTTGATTGCAAAGCAGGCAGCTAATCGGGTGCAGATGGAACACGGCGTAACTACCAAGGTACCTGGCGCGTTGTATCTTTCGGATACAAACCAAACAGTTCTGAGTAGGTTTATCCCAAAATCAACCCACCACGTATCGCCCGAGGGCGAGTGTTGTAGCCAGGATATCCAGCTATTTATGCCTCTTCAGGGATCCAACCAAACCGTTGTCTGCACAAACCACGTTGGCGCACTGCAGAACATTGATCCAATTGACTTGCATCCTAGGACTACTATTGACTTGAAAAATATTAACAGCGCATTTAAAGGTGCATTGAGCTGCCCACACATGCAGTATGACTCGAATACGCGCGAGCATTTCACTGTGCTTCAGGATGTGGGATTCCGTTCCACTACATACACTGTTGTGTCGATCAGCGAGGCTCAGCCTGAAGGATATGTGGTTGCTAGCTTTACTGCACAGGCATCAGTGCTGCATAGCTTTGCCATTACTCAGGATTATGTTATTGTCCCTGTTTATCCGTACAATGTGCCGATAGGCGGCATGGGTTATCGTTGGAGCGACTCTCTGCTTGAGACACTATCTTTTAACCATGGTCAACCTGTCTTTTTCTACGTTATCAGCCGCGAATACCGTCGCGTGCAGTGTGTATACCGGGCACCAGCATTTTTTGCATTACACCAGATCAATGCCGTGCAGGAGACGGCTACGGATTCTGTTTCTATTGACATGGTAACATATAGTGATGATACGATTCTTCGACGTCTACGAGTCAGCTACCTTCGCAAGCCTGGCCCCTCATTCTCATTACCCGCTGGAGTGGTTAGGAGATTTCAACTCAATGGCATCACCATGGAAGCTACTCGGTATGTTGGATCGAGAGGCAACCTGTCGCTAATTGCACCAGCACATTCTCTAGTACTGCGCAGCGAACCTATTGAGCTTGCACGTATTAATCCTATGATTGCAGCTCAACCATACACGTATCTGTATGGGCTTAGT
Source organism: Coemansia sp. RSA 988 (assembly GCA_027577275.1). Taxonomy (NCBI): domain Eukaryota; kingdom Fungi; phylum Kickxellomycota; class Kickxellomycetes; order Kickxellales; family Kickxellaceae; genus Coemansia; species Coemansia sp. RSA 988. The sequence goes on along the minus strand of JANBQQ010000056.1, from coordinate 43,668 downwards.
CATACTGAGAGATTGCGGATGCAGCCAAACCAACAGCAGAGCGGCGCATCAATGTACAACTGCATTGTTAAGCTCAATATCAATGATGCATCGGTGTCACCACAGGTTTGGTCACGTACACACTGCTACCCATCCGAGCCTGTGTTTGTACCGCGTAGTGACAAGGAAGATGATGGCTATGTTTTGTCGGTGTTCTTCGATAGCATGCGCATCACAAGCTGCCTTCTTGTGCTGGATGCGAAATCTTTCAAGGAAGTCATGATTGCACAGCTGCCGGCTGCTATTCCAATCTCCTTTGGTCATGGAAAGTTTTCCATCTGAGGCTTTGTAGATTCTGTTGAAGTATAGCAAGATTTTACGCTTCTCTAGCTAGAGAATATCCTCAGCGACTCTACATTTCATTTTGCTTACTTGATCTAGCATTACACTTTGGCAAAATGTAATCCCCTTTCTTTGCACAATAGATGTAGTCTCAGCAACGACATTAGTTTAAAATAACAAACAGGTCATTGGCATAACAGCTGTAGCTACAGACAATTCCATTTGTACAGACTCTTAAAAACGGGAAACGCATCTTCACTTGTCTTTCTTGGTATTGGGAAAACCTACAGAAATTGACTCCGAGCTGCTAATAGTTGGTAGCTTCAGGCGTTCAGAGTCTCTAAAGTCAGCCCGGGCAACTGGTAGCACAAAACAGCGAACAAGAACATACAAGAGGCTAATTAAATTACCCATGAATGCCCCAAATACTGTCGGAATGGGCCACTTCTGCCATGGTCGGTCCCAGTCCAGTGGAATATAGTAAGCGGACGACCAAGCAAAGCCAATTGTAATCCAGAAGAATCCAGCAGCCCACTTTTCAGAAACCGTTTTATTCTCTGCTGAAAGTAGCGCACGTTGCCAGGAGCCTACATTGGCCTTGAGAGTGAGAATAGCTGGTGTCACTGCGAGCAGAGCCACATTGAGAGCCGCCATAAAAGTCTCACCATGCTTTGAAGCAATAGGTGCGCCAAACAATATAAAAACTACTGCTATAACAACCGCTGCTAATATCGTGGCCAGTCCCATGTTCAGCACATTCTTTATGCGAGAACCTATGCTCGTCTTCCGCGCTGCACGATCACGGATCCTAAAGCAGTATATATCGCCAAAGGTCAGAATTGCATAGTAACCGAAAAGTACGCATGCTGAAACAGATAGGTACTTTATAGGACTGTCATAGAGGTTCAGATTTTTGCTTGGTGTCACAAGCGCCAGTGAATTGGCAACCCCGCCTAGAATTAACTCTATACCATTGGGTACAAGAGGATATTGCTTATGCGATGGCCGTCGACCTCGGCCCAATGTATCTATTTTCTCTGGCGCCATTACGCTTAGGAAAGTATAGAAAGTTGGAAGAGAGGAAATGTCCACAACAGCGAAAATAAAGAAGTGACAACAGAACTGGTGAGCTGAGCCAGAAAATATGCATTGGCAGCGTCAATCAAAAAATAAACATATATCACGTGATATAAAACGTAGCCAATTGATGTGCGCCACACACAGCCAGCATCTGCGAGAACGCGGGACGTGTTGGGCGCAAAATCCATGTTCTCAGATTGAAAAGCAGTGTTCTAAGCAAAAGTCCCTTCTTCAGACACCGCGCACCCAGCACGCTCATACCTCTTATCCTCATCTAGACTTTTATCGTGCTAACTCATCGGGGAGTGTTATTTGACATCAGCAAAAAAAAAAAATTCCAAGAGAAGCACTAACAGGATAATTCAAGGATGGATTTTGAGGCAATCGAGGACCAGGACGGAGTGCGGTGTTCGTGGAATGTACTTCCCAACACGCGCATTGAGGCAACACGCGGAGTTGTCCCAGTATCGGCGTTGTACACGCCACTAAAGGAACGCCCTGAACAGCCACCTATTAGATACGAGCCGGTGATGTGCAAGGTACCATGTCGCGCAGTGCTGAACCCGTATTGTCAGATCGACGTACGGGGAAAGCTCTGGATTTGTCCATTCTGTCTGCAGCGCAACCAGTTCCCACCGCATTACAAGGACATTTCGGCGCATAATCTTCCGCCGGAGCTGCTGCCGCGCTTTACGACCATCGAGTATGAGCTGCCACGTCGCTCACCAGTGCCGCCAGTGTTTATGTTTGTGGTAGATACGTGTCTGCCTGAGGATGAGCTAAAGGCTCTAAAGGACAGTCTGATTTTGGCGCTGTCGCTGGTCCCGGCAAATGCGTTGGTGGGGTTGATTACGTTTGGCACTATGGTGCAGCTGCACGAACTTGGGCACCAGGATTGTCCGAAATCGTACGTGTTCCGTGGTACGAAGGACTACAATGTCAAACAAATACAGGAGATGCTAGGAATTGGGTCGAGCATCCGTAACCAGCCAGGAGCACCGCAGGCAGCGCAGAGTGTGCCGCAGCAGACCTATGGTGCAGACCGCTTTGTGCAGTCAGTGGAGCAGTGCGAGTTTACGCTGACCAGCATCTTGGAGCAGCTGCAGCGTGACCCATGGCCAGTAGCGAGTGACCGTCGTCCGCTGCGGAGCACAGGCGCGGCAATGGCGGTTGCGGTGGGTATGATGGAGTCGGCGTTCCCGAATGCAGGCGGACGCATCATGCTGTTCTGTGGCGGACCAGCGACGCAGGGCCCGGGAATGGTGGTCGGGCCAGAGCTGAAGGAGCCAATCCGTAGCCACCACGACATTGACAAGGAGTCGGACAGACACTTCCGCAAGGCGATCAAGTTCTACGAGGGACTGGCGCGGCGTGCGGCGGCGTCAGGCCATGCGATGGACATTTTCTCAGGGTGCCTGGATCAGGTGGGACTGGCGGAGATGAAGTCGATGGTGAACTGGAGCGGTGGAAGCATGGTGCTGACTGATTCGTTTGTGACGGCAATCTTCAAGCAGTCGTTCCAGCGCGTGCTGGAGAAGGATGAGAGCGGCAATCTGCAGATGGGATTCAACGCGACTCTCGAAGTGCAGACGACCAAGGAGCTGAAGGTGTGCGGCATGATTGGGCCGGGCATCTCGGCCAACAAGAAGACTGCAATGGTGTCGGACTCTGAAATTGGAATTGGCGGCACGACAGCGTGGCGCATGGCAGCGCTGAACTCGCGCACGACGGTGGGAATTTACTTTGAGGTGGCCAACCAGCAGAGCCAGGCGCTGCAGCCAGGCAGCCGCGGGCTGATCCAGTTTGCGACCATGTACCAGCACGCCGGTGGTGACTACCGCATGCGTGTGACTACGATTGCGCGCAGCTGGGCGGAGGGCTCATCGCCAGACATTCCGGCGTCGTTTGACCAGGAGGCAGCGGCTGTGCTGATGTCGCGCATTGCGGTGTACCGCGCCGAGCAGGAGGAGGTCGGCGATGTGCTGCGCTGGCTTGACCGCATGCTGATCCGTCTGTGCCAGAAGTTTGGCGACTATCGCCGCGACGACCCTGCCAGCTTCCGCCTGGCGCCGAGCTTCTCAATCTACCCGCAGTTCATGTATCACCTACGCCGTTCGCAGTTCCTGCAGGTGTTTAACAGCTCTCCTGACGAGACCGCCTTCTACCGCCACTGCCTGTTCCGCGAGGACACTACCAACTCGCTGACGATGATCCAGCCCTCGCTCATGTCCTACGGCTTCGAGGGTCCTCCCGCTCCAGTGCTACTGGATTCAGTCTCCATGAAGCCCGATGTCGTCTTAGTTCTTGACACTTTCTTCCATATTCTCATATGGCATGGCGAGACCATTGCCGAATGGCGCAAGGCGGGATACCACGAACAGCCCGAATACGAGAACCTGAAACTTCTGCTCGAGGCCCCTGTGGTTGACGCCCAGGGTATGCTTGTCGAACGCATGCCTGTACCGCGCTATATTGTGTGCGACCAGAATGGGTCGCAGGCGCGCTTCCTGGTCAGCAAACTGAATCCGTCTACATCTTACAGCAGCGCTAACCAGTATGGCGGTGGTGAGGCTGTGTTGACCGATGATGTCAATGTCAGCACCTTCCTCTCGGCACTCAGCGGCCTTGCTGTCAAGGGCACGTCTTAGTGTGCAATGTTGCTTCTTTCATCTATTGCTATACTGCGCGTGAAAGTCCTGGTTGCTACACGCATCTACAAGCCTTCTCTCTCTTTTCTTTTTTTCCAATATATGGGCTTTTATTTTGATTGCGCACATTCCTTCGTCTGCGCAGGGTAGTTTGACAAAATAGCCACCAAATGGAAACAATATTGCTATAGTGGTGCAATTAAACCAAAATCCAATTCTCTACGGTGGAGACTCGCTTTCTTTTTTGCAGATAATATTTTCTTAAAAACAATGCTGTAGCCTAGTATTTTGCACTCAATTGCCTGAAGAAAGCTGGCGAGCAAGCTCAATGAGCAAGCGCGTGGGGCGGCCTGACATTCCCTTTTGATGGTATCCGTTCGAGGCAGATGCTTCCATTGGACCAGCAATGTCCATATGTGCCCAGTGCGGCACAGCCTCATCGTTGTTCTGGTCACGAGGAATTTCGGGCGGGTTGAGACGCGGGCCGTGCACAAAGTTCCGCAGGAACGCAGCGGCAGTGCACGCACCAGCCTCGGACTTGTTTCCGATATTGGACAGATCGGCAACTGGAGACTTGAGCATTGCATCCCAGGAATCGTGCAATGGCATGCGCCAAACTGGTTCGTCTGTGGTCTCTCCTGCAGTCGCTACCTTCTTCCACAGACTACTGCTGGATGTAAATACCCCCGTATACCGCTCGCCCAGAGCAACTACCATTGCACCAGTTAGCGTGGCAACATCGACAATTGTCTGAGGTTGATGCGTTTCAATAGTATAGTGAAGCGCATCGGCAAGCACAAGGCGGCCTTCGGCATCTGTATTCATCACCTCGACCGTAAGTCCTGCACGCGAGGTGTACACGTCCGATACCTTGACTGCATCGCCGCTGATCATGTTCTCGCACAGCGGGACCGTTGCTACCACATTGACAGGTAACTGCAGTTGTGCGATTCCACGCATTGCGGCAACCACTGCAGCACCACCGCCCATATCGCCCTTCATTCCGTCCATAAACCGACCAGGTTTCAGGCTGTAGCCGCCAGTATCAAAAGTAACACCCTTTCCTACCAGCGCCAGAGACACGTTCGACGACTGGGCGCCGTTGTAGACAATCTCCACAAAGCGCAAAGGCTGGCTAGAGCCCTTGGATACAGCCAAAAGCCCACCCATCCGCTGAGACTCAGCCCACTGCTCATCGTGCACATTCACCTGTACTCCCTTAAGACCAGATAGTTCCTCTTCAACGCGTTTGGCAAAGATAATCGGCGTCATATAGTTTGCTGGCGTGTTTGTCAGATCACGCGAAAGATTCTGTGCTTCAGCATACACTTTGCCTGTACTCCAGGCATCAGGCAGTTGCGCAGAATCACTACTCTTTAGCAGCTTTACTGAAATCGTTGAGTTATCTTGTGATTCGATATCCTTCTTGCCTGTGGAGCTTTTAAACGAGTCAAACTTATACAATGCAAGAGTGCTACCTTCAGCTGATGCCTGTAGATGAGGAAGAGGTGCGATCGAGACGTTAGATACGTTGCGCGCACATAGTTGGCGTATACCGTTGGCCACTGCAGTACGCACAATTTCAGACTCTGTGGTGCCTGAGGCAACAATTGATCCTGCGTTCTCAGTGCCTAGGCCAACCAGCGCAATCTGTCGACTCAGATCATTGCTCAGCAAAGTCTGTACCTTGCCTGCTTCAGCTTTGAATCCAAGCGCTTGTGCCTGTGCCAAAAGTACCTGCTGTTGTGACTCAGTCAGACTTGCGGCCTGAGCGCCGACCAGCTTCTGAGAGGAGAACATGCCTAGAATCAGTCCATCTTTAGCTACTGTTTGCTGTTGAGCCCAATATCTGCTGCTGCTGAAACAGCGCTGCTGGAGAGATCCGCGCAGTGCAGTGATGGCAATGGCTGGAACGCGGTCACGTAACTTAAGCAGTACTTGCATTATGAAAAAAAGGTCTAAATTGAGTGTATGAGAAGTGAAAGCAAGAGACAAGCATTCGATCAAAGCAGAAGCTGCAGTGCGATTTTTTCATTTTATATTTTGCTTGAAAAATTTAGCACTTGCTGTTGATCATTTTGGCGGGATTTCGTAAGCTGATCTGGCTCCAAGCGTTGGAAAAGGAAGGCCAACAAAGCCACTCAGTTGCTAACAGCCACTTCCAATCAATGCAGACGAAAATACAAGCGCCTCCTTTCTTTTTGGCAATTGATACCGCTGTTGTCATGGCCAAAGGGACGAGGGAAATGCCACCACTGTTTCTTTTCCTTCTTTACAGTAGCTACATATATTTTTTGTTCTATGCATCAACGCTATTATTCAGACTAAAGGAGAACCCAAAAAAATGCTTTCCACGAGTAGCTCAATATCTTCTTTTGGAGAGACAGAGTACGAACACTACGGGATTGCGCGCCAAGCAAGCACAGTTTGTGCATCAACAACAGTGGCCGGGTCATTCGTGGACAGTGGACATAGCATATCACTTAGTTTGGATACACCAGAAGACTTGTACGTTCAACTTGACAGAGCTAATGGGAGGCGACTCGAGCGCCAGTGCGCGCAGTTGCGACCACGGCAACGACAGACTGCCGAGCTAGGAGATATTCTTATGCATGCTGATCGACTTAATGGACAGAGACTTTCGAATCAAGATTATACTCCGGCAACAGTGCGGAGAATTGAAAGCTTGGAGCGTGTATCGGAGAGACTGAATCAGTTGGCTGATTCGCGTCAGACGCAGCGCGCGCTGTTTTCATCGCAACAACAAGTACGTGAGGCATTTTTGTTTAGCATTGCTGAGCGCCTGAGTCGCATGGATGGTGCTCTGAACACTGAATGCCATGAGATCGATTCTGGCTTTGCTGGTCAGCGTGCGGTGCATCCGAGAGAACATATGCGCAGATCACTACTCCGCTCTATTGACAGACTACACAGACTGGAATCGCCTGTCTTTGATAATGTCCAGTGCTTTCACCGCCACTCCTTAACTGGCTAGCTCCCAATTCCCATCGCTAGACTTATCAAAAGCCATAGTTTGTGGTCATTCTGGAATCTTTGACGTTCTTCCCCCCTTTTGTCTGCATCTTGTTGTCTTTCTTTTTTCTGTACTTCTCGTTTGGGTGTTGTACTTGTTATTGTTTTCCTTTTTCTAGCATCTCCTCCAACTAATACAAGCGGACACGTCTATTTCTTTCGTCTGAGGAACAGGACATTCACAATGCTGGGATTGATACTATCATCGCTAGCCATAGCTATGGTAGGCTACCAGACAACACAACTGCTACGGCCGATCCCCAGCCTGCAAGGCAAGTCAGTAGTGATCGTCGGCGCATCTACGGGAATAGGACGAAGTCTGGCGCTGGAGTACGCGCGTGGAGGGGCAGAGCTTCTTATATGTGCTCGACGCGCAGCAGAGCTTGAGAAAGTGGCCTCCGAATGCCGAGCACTGAGTGGACAAGCAGTTCATAAAGTGATCGGTGACATCACCCTTCGCAAAACACAGATAGCTTTACGCAATGTAGCAGCGGAAACCATGCAGGATGGTGTGGATTATCTTGTACTTAATGCTGGAGCTATATCCGTGCAGCAGATAATCGACCTGTGGGATATGCGTAACGAGAGCAATACAGGATTGCGGGACATAGTGCAAGATGATGCGGTTGAACGAGCGGATCAAGCCATGCGACAGATCATGGAAGTCAATGTCATGGCACCCGTAGTTCTGGCTGGACTGTTTCTACCGATGGTGGCTAAAAGCCGTGGTAGCATTGTTGTGTTGTCGTCAATGACTGGTCTTATTGCTGCGCCGACGCGATCGCTGTACTCTGCCAGTAAACACGCTGTGTCTGCTTACTTTTCAGCCTTGCGGATGGAAGTGCATCGGCTCGGAGTTGCAGTGACTGTTGCCTACCCAGGAACTGTCGACACAGACTTGCGTCAGTCGGCTGTGGATAAGTCTAGCGCGACTGTCGCTGGCTCGTCGTCGGGGAAGATATCGCCGCAGAGTTGTGCTCAGCAGATTGTACGCGCTGCTGCTCTACGACAGCCAACGTTGATTACGCCACTACCATATCGTATCAGCGTATGGCTATACAGCTTTGCACCTGGATTTGTAGAGTATATGGCTAAACGAAAGTATGGACCCGCTTAACAAAACGTCAGCGATCGTAACAATTCAGGTTAAGGCGGGCTTATGAGTTGCTGGCTCGTGTACCTTGCGGAATTCTCCAGTGATATGGTCGGGATTGCAATGTCAGAGAAACAAATGCTAAAATTACGTGTGCCAATACGTCTCAGGATTGGATGGCTGTGATACGAGATGGTCTTGACCAATCTTTGTATTGATGTCAGCAATAAACCACAGCTTTTAACAGTAGAGATCATAGAAGTACCCGCTCCCCGTAAACGGATTGCAATTGAAGAGGAAAGCGGTATCAAGCGATTGTTCTTGATTGACTACATTGTTGTCTATGACACAAAGTAAAATAAAATAGGGAAGAGCCCAAATATACATCAGCGGAAAAAAAAGGTAATGGGCCCAGTTGGTTCATCTGTGAATGTGGGGAGGGAGAGACACTTTTCTGTACACTATGTAATAAAAAGCCTCTCTCTCAACAGACAACAAGAACAAATGCTGGTGTCGCATGCAGACGTTTTCTCTTTAAGCAACATTCCAAATATGAAACCCTGAGATTTTCCATGCTCTTTACTCTACCCAGTGCCACCCTTTTTTTTGCTTTTGCTTTTCTTTCCCAGGGATGCTATTTTTTATAGTTTCTCTATTTGACACTTTTCCCCATCACTCAAGGTTACATCCAAAAAGTATTTCCTTAAAACCCCCCCACTTCATATTCTCCTCTTTTTATTTCCTCCCTCCCCTTACACATCCAAACTAAAGTTGTTATTTCCGCTCCCTTAAACGAACACATTATGAGGTACCAAACAGATGCAGAGTCGCTATGCAGTCTGGATACAAGGTTTTCTATCGACTCAGCCGACTCTCGTGCATGTCTTCTTAGCAGTCCTAGTACTGTCAGTGATAATAGCACCAAGCATGGCAGTGAATTTTCGGTAATAGTTACAGAGTCACATAATCCTGCTGTACTGGACAACAGAGTGGATTATGTGTGTCGACAGGCTGACCTTGAGCATATTCTGGCACGGCAGGCACGAACACACGAGCCCTCCATGACGGCACAGCGCGTGGTACTATCAACAGCAAAGAGACGTAATATGCAAATGGCAGAATTGGCTGCTAAGGTCAGTCGTATGGGTCGTCTTCGCTTTACTAACCAGGACTGCTTTCCACTTCGCGATAGACGTGCAAGCGAAATGGAAGGCTTCTTTGACAAACTCGACCGACTTGCTGTTGACAAACTCGCCAGTGGACAACGCTACATGCATCGACCTCAGCCTCTTGTTCTTTAGCTTGCATTCGTTTACCTTTCTTCTGTTCTGCTATGCATTTATCTTTCTTCCGTTTTGTGTTGCACATAGGCAATAATGAATGGGAGAAACTGCAAAATAAGACATTGCGTATGTGCTTTGTTTTTTGTTGTAAACACAGCAGACATGCTATATATCAACCACACATTGCTTGCCTATATCTTCCACCAACTAATTTTTGTATTGAGGCTTACCTTCATTCAGACAAAGTATGCACATCTTACACTTCTTTTTGGGACATTTGTCATGCATACGTTTGTTGTTGGTTTGTCCGTCCATTTGAAACGGAGCAGTAGTGTTATTGTCGCTAATTTGTGTGCTGTTATGGATAATGGTGTTAATCGCAAAAAAGGAAGGTTACAAAGTAGCCTACAGTGCTTGCTCATCAACTGCTGTCCCCAGTGCCTGGACGATGTTATTTCCCATGACATTTTCGACAGTGGCCTCGAGATGCCGCTTAGGGTCCTCTTTTCCAACATGGCGAGTCTTGAGCTGATCCGGCGACAATTTCTTTTCCTCCTGAACGGACTTGGTATAAGACTCTGCCAACTTGAGCATTTTAGTAACCGCAGCTTGGTTACCCGAACAGTGTGAATTGAAGCTATCCAACGTCAGTCCATGCGACCACTGTTTCTTGTTAAGATTGAGCAGCATCTTCTCTTCCAATTGGTTCTTCCGATAGTCTATGGCAATCGAATAGTAGTGCCGATTCAACCCATGGATCAGTGCTTGGATGCTGGGCTTATGGAGCTGACCAATATTGGACGTTGATTGTCTTGGTTCCATTCCGGCCATAGTTGCTGACGACTCTATAAGCCTAAACGCATCAATCACCACCTTACCGCGCACTGACTGAATCGGATCCACAACCACTGCAACAGCTCTCCTGTTTAGTCGCTCAAATGCTTGCTGAGTGCCAATATCTACACTCGACAGCCAGCATCCGAATCCAGGATGCGAATGGTACCAGCCGACTACCGATTCTGCACGACCTGTCTGCTTCAACATTTCCATCATTGCTGCCTGGTATGCCTCGTCGATAGCCTCAACTGACACTCCTGTCCCTGACTGAGGCATCGCAAACACGTCAACCACCTGCACAGTATAGTCGTCAATAAATTCTCCCAACATTAATCCCATCACTTCCATTGGGACTCCTGCTCTTCCATGCTTTAGCATCTTTAGCAATGCCAGTGACGAGATGTGAATCGTCTCTGAATTATCTGCTACCTTGGTCTCTGACAAATCTGCTCCCTGTCCGCCCATGCCCATATACTGTGGAAAGTCCATTGTTATGCTTGCGTATCTTTTGTCTAATTGGATTTATAATAAAAAAAGTGGAATGGCAAGATTGCAAAGCGCGTGAGGAGGAACTGAAGAGAGAAAGAAAACTGAATACAGACGAAACACGACAAGCACAGCACTCAGCTATAAAACAGTATGTTTCCAAAAAGACGACCTCTAAAAAGCCAACTCTGGTGTCTTGCTGCTTGCGTGTACAATATACTTAATTTGATGATCCATCCAAGTCCCAAATCAAAACTAACATACAGAAAATTGGAAAACTATCTGTCGTATGGCTTGGCTACTGCGTCAACTGGTGGCAATGTCTCAACAGGTCCCTTGCCCACGCTCTTCCAATCGGTGCTCAACGACGTGCCATTGCTCTCAATGTAGCTCTTCATCATGGCCCGACGCGTTTCCTCATCGGCATCCTTATAGATAGACTGGAACAGCTCATTGACGTTCTGCTCGCTGGGCTTGAGCTTGGTCTCCCGCTCGGCATCCGCTGCAATCGAGTCCCACGAGACGCCTTTGCGCGAAGCCCCAAGCCCAGTAGCCTTGCTTTTGCCCTGCTGGTCGTCAGGTACCTCTAGATGCTCCCATCTCTGACCCGGGTTGGCCTTCTTCATGCGGATCTCAATCTTTGTGCTCAAAACCTCGAATGTCGACTTTTCTGGTGCAATCTGGTGTTGTAGCGGCTCAAATTCGTAGTTGTTGTCTGATCCAGTTGCCATCTTAATCGACAGCGAGACAGAGTTACTTTCAAATTCCACCGTTGTCGCATCTTTCTGTACGCGCTTGATGAATACCTCCAAAATAACGTCGTCGTCAGTCTGATACCACTCATGGCGTACTTGTGGCCGCTTTGGTGCTGGCGCTTCAACCTTTTCCTCGCTCGTCTCCGCAGCGGTAGCCACAGCCTCGGGCTTTGGTGTGGTCAGCGGCTCGACCTTTTCCAACAGCGTCTTGATTTCAGCATGACTTGGATTAATCGTGGAGGCCTTGAGCAGCGATTCAAACGATTCATCATAGTTTCCAATCTCATATGTCCACTTGCCGTGTAGGTAAAGTGCCTTAAAATACGAGCGCAATTGGTCAGACTGGTTTGCAGTCAATTTAACAGCCTGATGAGCATCACTTGCTGCCATACTCTTGTTGTCTAGCTTGCTCCGTATCTGTGCGCGTCTGAGATAATATTCACCGACTGTACTGTCAGCAGCGATTGCCTGTGTGCAGAGTGACTCTGCTTGCTCAAATTCATCATCAAAAAATGCCTCAACTGCTTGCTGGAACAGCTTTTTGGCTGTCAGCTTATTTCCAGAGGACGGCATTGCCAGAATGTCAGTTTAAAAAAAAAAGTCTCCAAGTAATATATGTTCGTGGTAAATAGTACAATAAGCTTAGGTACAGAGAAAGTCTCCAGTTTAGTGAAAGGCGCAAGCAGTCGTGAGCAAATAGCCGGGTGTCAAAATGCCCTTTGTCGTTTTTCTGCGAAAGCACCTGTTTGCCACAAAAGAGAACATCTTCGAACCTTTGCACTCAAGGGTCTTTTCGGTGTGATCTGCAGATCAGCTTGCTGATCTCTAAACTTTTTTTTTTCTTCATTCGATGATAGCTTGAACCAGATGCGCCTAAGCTCTCCACTTTGAGCATAACCGTTGTTCCTTTCTTCGCTCTACAATATTAATACTCTTGGTAGCAGAGGATGAAGACAGACTTCAAGTTCTCCAACCTCTGCGGGACAGTGTTTCGGAAAGGGAATCTAGTATTTACACCCGATGGCAACTCTGTGCTCAGCCCAGTAGGCAACCGTATCACGGTGTTTGATCTAGTTAACAATAAGGCTGAGACGCTGCCGTTGGAGAACAAACGTGACATCCGGCGACTAGCGCTATCACCTAATGGCAATCTGTTGCTTTCCGTTGACGAACTTGGGCAGGCATTGTTGATAAACTTCCGCAAGCGCACGGTACTGAGCTACTTTAAGCTGAAGGGCAAAGTGCGTGACATTCAGTTCTCGCCTGATGGAAAGTACTTTGCAGTTGGAATTGGTCGTAGCGTCGAGGTGTGGCGGTCGCCAGGATACTCACGCGAGTTTGCGCCCTTTGAGTTGCACCACCGACATGGCGGACACTATGACGATATTACACACATTAGCTGGTCACCCGATTCGCGCTTTTTTCTTACATCTAGCAAGGACATGGCGACAAAGATATACTCGGTCGATCCAGTTGAAGGTTTTAGGCCAACAACACTGACGGGTCATCGGTATGCTGTGGTTGGAGCATGGTTTTCTAAGGATATGAGCGCGATCTATACTGTAAGCTCTGATGGTGCAGTTTGCGTGCGTCGTTTCCGGCCTCATGGTGTTGAAGAGAATTTAGTTTTTGGCGAGTTTCCACGCGATGAGGAGGGAAATATGGTACGCACAATCTGGTTTACTGAAGAACGACACTATGCTATGCAGTCAGCGCGCGTGCATAGCGCAGCATTTAGTTGGGCAACTGGACTGTTGGTGCTTGGATTCACAAATGGTGTATTTGGTATCTGGGAGATGCCAAGCTTCAACATGGTTCACTCGCTCTCAATTTCTCGTGCAAAGATCAACACTATTGCAATTAACACTACGGGAGAGTGGTTGGCATTTGGTTCATCCAAACTTGGCCAGCTGTTGGTGTGGGAATGGCAGAGTGAGACATATGTGCTTAAGCAACAAGGCCATTTTTATGACATGGCTTGCGTTGCATACTCGGGTGATGGACAATATGTGGCGACGGGTGGTGATGATGCCAAGCTTAAGATTTGGAATGCATTAACGGGCTATTGCTTTATTACATTTACAGAACATACTAGCGCTGTGACCGCGGTGCACTTTACCAAAGGTAGCCAAGTAGTGCTGTCAGCGTCATTGGACGGCACAGTGCGTGCATATGACCTAGTGAGGTACCGCAACTTCCGCATTTTCACTTCACCTACACCTGTTCAGTTCACTAGTCTAGCAGTTGATGCTAGTGGTGAGATTGTTTGTGCTGGTTGCCAGGACACATTTGAGATCTATATGTGGAGCATGCAGACAGGCAAGTTGTTGGATATACTAAGCGGTCACGAAGGGCCAATCAGTAGTCTGTCCTTCCGTCCCGATGGTCTATCACTGGCTTCTAGCTCCTGGGATCGCTCAGTACGACTGTGGGATGTCTTTGATCGTTCCAAGATTATTGAACGACTGGATCACAATAGCGAAGTCTTGGATGTGACCTTTCGTCCAGACGGAAAAGAGCTTTCTGCATCGACTCTCGATGGCCAAATTCACTTTTGGGATGTTCTCAAGGCAATACCAACAGGCAGTATTGAAGGTCGTCGCGATATTGCGGGTGGTCGTAAAGTTGGAGATCGTATGACTGCCGCCAATAACTCATCAGGAAAGTGCTTCAACTCACTTTGCTACTCGGCAGATGGCACCGCTATTCTGGGTGGCGGGAACAGCAAGTTTGTCTGTTTGTACGACCGACGGTCTGGGATTCTTCTGCGCAAGTTCCAAGTATCTAAGAATCAATCTCTTGATGGAGTTCAAGAGAAACTCAATTCGAAGAATATGACTGAGGCTGGTCCAACTGATCTTATTGATTCTGATGGAATTGACAGCGACACAGAAAAACAGGCCGATCGCAGTCTTCCTGGAGTCAAATCTGGTGATAAGTCAAATCGTTTGCTTAAACCAGAGGTACGCACGCGCGCGATAAAATTTTCACCTACTGGTCGCCAATGGGCTGCTGCATCCACTGAGGGTCTGCTTATTTATTCGCTCGATGAGACACTAGTATTCGACCCATATGAACTTGACGAGGATGTGACACCGGATACCATTCGAGGACTTGCACGCAAGGGCGAGTATCTGCGTGCACTGGTGAATGCATTTAGACTCAATGAAAAGCCTGTGATACGAGAAGTATATGAGATTATCCCACCATTGGATATTGCGTTGTTGGCAAAAGACTTTCCTGAAGCGTATCTCGAACGTCTGCTAAAGTTTATCACTAGCATTATGGAATCTAGCCAGCTGTTAGAGTTTCATCTAAGGTGGGTCTCGGGTCTGCTATCTAACCATGGTACCTTTGTCAAGACTCGCTCTGTTACCTTGCAGCCAGTGTTACGCATGCTTCAGAGGAGTATTTCGCGCATGCATCAGGATATTGGCACTGTATGTGACAAGAACCACTATTCTCTTGATTACCTCCTGGTACAGGGCAAGCGTATCGTGGAGAAAAATGAAAACGAAGAAAATGCATCTGCTGCTGATGGTGTCACAATGAGTAATATCTTCTCTGGCCTGAGCGATGACGAGGATAAAAATGCCGACTCTGATACAATTAGCGATGATGCTATGGAGGTTGATGATGCTGGTGTGCCTGCGAGCGCATAATTATTTTTAAATGCTAGTATTTTAGCTATAAAAAAAACCACAGTTACAAGCTGAATTCAAATCGACATGGTCAATAGTCCATAACTGATAATATCGGGCAAGTTTTATGGAAATACGAGCTCTCGTGGATAATCTTGTGGATCATCCTGTTGGTGTTTGACATTTTGTTTTATAAATATGTCTCTACAACTACATCAATTTTTATGCAATGAGATCCCAAATCTACAGAGCTGTGACGAGAAAGGACTATCATTGTTTAGCTTAGCACTATCAAGGATAGAGTCATTTCGCATGTGCTCGGATGTGGAGAATGGCACTAGCTACAATGAATCCAATAGACATGCGCTTTATTACTCCAGAGACCCATTTGAATACACGCAAAACCTTATAGCAAGTCGATCTGCAGCTGAGAATAACGCAGAGCCACATTGGGCGCGTATGCTAATCGATACAGCGCTCTTACAGGCACTCGAATATTTTACCCGCGACATGGACGGACAAGTGACATTGGTGGTCTTGAACAATTTAGATCGCGCCCTAATAATAGGTGCTGCTTCTGGGGAGCAATTAAAATGGATTCAGCGAGTCGTCAAAGATATTGAAGGCACATCCACCTGGCTCCAGACCCAGATTGTGATTGGCGAAGAAAAGCAAAAGTTTAATGATCCGAATCAGGACTATGTTGCCAATGTTACATTTCCAGATATGTCATTTCCGCTTAAGCGTTACTCTGTGGATGAAGTTGACATGTTTCGATTCCAGCAGATGATCAGTGATTCCGAAAGAAGCTGTCCGTTTATTATTGAAGGCGCTACATCCTTCTGGCCAGCACTTTCCCGACACAAGTGGAGTAATCTAAGCTATATGCGACGAGCTGTTGGCCACCATCGTCTGGTACCTATTGAACAAGGCAAAAAATACACTGATGAACAGTGGTCCCAGAAATTAGTTTCCTTTGGCGAGTTTCTGGATAACATTTCCAACAGCTCTGGAAGTGATAAACCCTGCGATTATCTCGCACAACATAATTTGCTGAAACAAGCACCAGCATTAAAGCGAGACTTTATACTTCCAGATTATACCCAAGTGGAGACAGGTCGAAGAGCTGTATCAGTAGATGTAGATGATAATGTAGATGGCGTTGTTGTCAATATTTGGATAGGCCCTTCTGGGACCATTTCGCCCTTACATTATGACAACTTTGACAATCTTTTCGCACAAATATTCGGCTACAAATACTTTCGTTTGTACTCCCATCGAGAGACTGCTAATCTATATCCTTATCCGCCCGGGACATTACTCGTAAATACTAGCCAGGTTGATGTCGAATCTCCCGACATCAAGAAGCACCCTCGCGCTGAAAATGCCCATTATCTCGAATGCGTGGTCAAACCCGGCGATCTACTTTACATTCCGGTAAGTATAGCTTTGTATAATTGAAGGTACTAAAGTTAGTTGCATTGCTTGATAATTGCATTTTTTATTTATTACTAAAAATAATGTTATATAATTTATTTGTAGCCAAGATGGTGGCACTATGTTCGATCTCTAAGCACCAGCGCTAGTATTAGCATGTGGTTTTAGATGCCTCCTTTCTAATTTTTGTTTCCAAGAGAATAATATTGGCACTCTGGCAAACATTAAGAGGTCTGCTGCATCTGCAATGTTAGAAGAAGTATTCCATACAGAAGAATACCGGACGTTGCCCCAGTACTCAGAATCCATGCTCCTAAATCCATTGTATGGTTTCCAAAGAGGACATTCTCAATTCCACTGATTGCCGATATTCTGTTTTCTTATCTTCAAAAATTGTCAGCAGGCAAATCAATGCTGGGCTAGTTGCGCTATTCCGCAATTGGCGGAGTTGACCAGTGGAACACTTGCTACTTTGGGCGAAGAGTGTGCTTGTGCGTGATTCCCTATCTAGTGTTGCACAAAATAAGCATATAGGAAGATGACGATTGGTGGTCATTTTCTGGAGAGTGTATAGCAGTCAAGTGTGTGGCCCGTGCATGAGATGGGGAGAAGGATGTCCTAACATTGAGACTGCTTATGTTCCCGTCTTCCGCTTGTCCCGAAGAATACAATATATTCTTCTTATTCCAGCAATGCTGGATAGCCTACCGGGGCAAAGATAAAGCGGACTTGGTTTGGTGCGACTTCCGACCGTTCCGTATCGTGGAAAATAGCAAATATTGTTTGGCTTCTAGTCTATAAAAGATTAGAGTCTGCAGCAAAAAAAAAATGTACGTATCTTCATCGATACTTCAAGACAATTCCAAAACAGCATCCTCATTGTATTTAATTCTATATTTTTTATCTATCGATACACTCACTACCTGCTTACTTCACACAGTAATCGATCATATTATCTTTGTTCCTGGTTATCATCTTTAATCATAATATAACAACACGAGCATGCTTGCTATCAAAAGGCAAGCATTGGCAACCGCTAGGCGTGCACTTTTAAGCACTAACGCGCTGTCGGCTATAGCAACAAGGGCTGCCAATCGCGCCTACTATAGCAAGCTCTGCAAATCTTCCGATGAAGCCATTGAGGGTATCAAGTCTGGCGACAAGCTGCTGATCGGCGGTTTTGGCCTCTGTGGAATTCCCGAAAACTTGCTTAAAGCAATTGCACGGCGCAAGGACATTCAGCAGCTCACCGCTGTCTCAAACAACGCAGGGACAGCAGATTACGGTCTCGGCACGCTGCTGCAGTCACGCCAGATCAAGCGCATGGTCTCAAGCTATGTTGGCGAAAACAAGGAGTTTGCGAGACAGTACTTGGGCGGTGAACTGGAGGTCGAGCTCCTTCCTCAAGGAACCATTTCCGAGCGTGTCCGCTGTGGCGGTGCCGGAATTCCCGGTTTCTATACATTGACAGGCGTAGGCACCCAGGTCGAGACTGGCGGTATCCCCATTAAGTATGGCAAAGGTGGCGAGATACTGATCGGTAGCGAACCACGCGAAACAAAGGTATTCAATGGAAGAAAGTACCTTTTGGAGGAGGGAATAATTGGAGACTATGCTCTGGTCAAGGCGTGGAAGGGCGACGAGCTTGGAAACCTGGTGTTCAAATATGCTGCTAGCAATTTTAACGCGCCAATGGCCACTGCTGGAAAGATTACCATTGCCGAAGTCGAGGAGATTGTGCCTGTCGGCGAGCTGAAGCCCGATGAGATCCATATTCCAGGGATTCATGTCCATCGCATTCTCAAGGGAGAGGTCTACGAAAAGCGTATTGAGCGGCTCACTCTGCGCCGTACAGCAGAGGAAGAGGGAAATCTGCCCGAGTCGATGAAGCAGCGTATCCACATCATCAAGCGCGCCGCTCGGGAGTTCAAGGATGGCATGTATGCTAATCTCGGAATTGGCATGCCTGTGTTGGCCAGTAATTACATTGATCCTAATATCACCGTCCACCTGCAGAGCGAGAACGGAATTCTTGGCATGGGGCCTTTCCCAACACCTGAGGAGGTCGATGCGGATTTGGTGAATGCTGGCAAAGAGTCAGTTACCGTGCTGCCTGGCGGCACATGCTTCTCCAGCGATGTCTCATTTGGAATGATTCGTGGCAACCGTCTTGATATGACCATTCTTGGTGGAATGCAAGTCTCCACTAACGGCGATCTGTCCAATTGGGTTGTTCCTGGAAAGATTATAAAGGGCATGGGTGGTGCTATGGATCTTGTTGCAGCGCCAAAGTCCTTCGTGGTCGTCACAATGACACACAATGCCAAGAACGGCGAACCAAAGATCCTAAAGAAGAACACGCTGCCGCTCACTGGTGTAAAGTGCGTTGACCGCATTATCACTGACAAGTGCGTCTTTGACGTTATTCCAGACAAGGGACTGCTTCTTAGAGAGCTCTCCTATGGTCATACTGTGGATGAGATAAGGGCGTGTACTGAGAGCGACTTTGCAGTTGCATCGGATGTTGCAGAGACATATTAAGAAGTAGTATTCTTGTTTATTTAATACACATTGCTTAGTTGCTAATTATTATAGAATATGGCGAACTGATATGTCTATTGTTGTGTGGAACATAATCGAAGTAGCAAAGGAAATTGGCATTGTTGGCCAAAGATTTTGCCAATCAAACATATCGACTGAACGTACCCATTGCTACCATAACCAAGCACTAGTTGGGCATGAGGGGATTGAGGTGAAGCAGTGTGTGTGACAGTAAAAAAAAAGAACTAACATTCGTAGAACTTTACGCTACTTCTCTACACGTTAACGATTGACAAACATGGCTAGCGGATTCTTTCGGGGCACCAATATTGAGCAGGACCAGCGGTTTGGTGACGCCTCTAAAAAGCTGCTCAAGCAAATGTCTTTTAGCAGTGAGCTCAAAAAACCCGTAGATATGAGCAAAGTCAATATGGATGCTATAAAACCGTGGATATCCACCAAGATCAACGAGCTCATTGGGATTGAAGACGATGTGCTCCAAGAATATGTAGTTAACATGCTTGAGGAGACTGAGAGCCCCGATGCGCGGATAATACAAGTAAATCTTACGGGATTTCTTGAGGACAAAACTCAAGAGTTTATGCAGAGCCTCTGGTCTGTACTTCTTGAGGCACAAAAAAGCAATGGTGGAGTTCCAGAGTCATTTATTCAAGACAAGATTGAGGAGTTAAAGAAACGACGCGACGAGCAGGATCGAGCAGTAGCAGGTATAAGAGCGTCTAATAATCGACTGCAAGAACAGACATCTCGGCCCAGAACCACTCGCTCAGGACGACGCAGTCGCTGGGATTCGCCAGCAGCGCCTGTTGTTGATTCCATAGATGGATATAACTTGCACAAAAGTGGACACTTGGAGACAACCAAGAACACTCGCACTGGCCAAGCTAAGAAGGGTGGCACTGACAATAGAGAGCAGGTAGAAAATAGCAGCAGCCACTCTCGACAGCATGGTAATCGAAGTCGAAGCCCACCTCAAGGCGCTCGACGTGCAAGCATATCACCGCCATCCCGGCGATCTTAATCAAAAATTTGTCCTGAGCTTGTGCCAACGATGAACTTGATCAGAGCAGCATGCAGGAAAAAAGTCAATCAAGTACTGCATTTTGTTTGTTTGTTTTTTTATTCTTCTCGCGTTTTTTAGTACTTGTTTGCAATAACTAAAATAAAGAGCAATGCCAGATAACTTATTGGAGAATTTTCGAGATTTCACAAAATGCAGCGAGGCAGTTGAGCAACAGGTCCTTGGGCGACTTACAACCAGCAGTTCTAAAAAACCAGCGCGTTCAGACATTGAATTCGCACTTGCGCTTGTGAACCAAGCCAACCAGTTATTTTCAAAGAAAGCTGCTGATATTCATCGACTTCTTGAGCACAAGGAAGTGCATGCCGGGGTCGTTTGCATTGAGCGTATGATGCGAGTGACATTGGCCGCGTTTCAGTATTTGCGAGAACATCGTAGCCAGGCGGGTTTCAGTGCGCTTGCTCTGGAGAAGACGTTGTCAAACTTTATGACGGCGTGTACCAATGCGCACCTTAGCATGCGCATTTGGGATGGTCTGATGTTACTTCGAGCAATCCTGTTAGAGCACGCAGAAGCACATATCGTTGCAAGTGGTAGCGGCAATCGCAAAGGCCCGGCCGCAACGCAGATGAAGGCGCCTGTGGGGCGATCTGTGCGTCGACCAGCACCGCGGCTTAAGAAGGGAGAGGCAACGAAGGTGACAGCGACCAAGCAGAAGGGCCGCGCTGGCACATCCACGGAGCATATCGCCAAGGGCATGCATCGTCTAAGCATTAGCGGACATGCCAATCATACGCAAAATGTTCCTCAGACTCACTTTCCAATTCAGTATTGTCAGAGTGATCTGGCATTCAACATCCTGGTAACGACGGTATTATGTAACATCCTTCGCGTTTTGGCTCAGAGTCTGGCGTCGGACCAGGCGAAGAATGCGATAGGAGATCTAGAGAGACAGCCAAATAGTGCGCTGGAATGGTGTTTACGCACACGAGAGTTGGACCATGAGTCAATTGAGCCGTTCCTGAGTGTGTGCTTCCGTGCATATTACACATTGGGAGGAATTGGTGATAGACCATTGCTGGGCATTCGCCTGCTTGCAATCACTGCATACTCAAATACCAAGAAATGCGATTTGCGTGAGCTTTTAAAGTATGCGTGTCGGGCGGCAGCACGAGCTGAATCCACGCCTGTTGCAAACGCCGATCGATCAATGATGTATGGAGTGGTAAACCGTTACTACACGCAGATACTTGAACTGGTCAATGCGCAGATTGAATCTGCAGCAGCGTCTCCGGAGCTAGTAGAGTTTATCCGCCATATGGCGGAGTTGCGACGACGTGCTGGTGATATTTCTGGATCACTTGCTGCTTGTAGACTTGCTACTAGTGCTGTAGTTTGGAAGACCATATCCAGTGGTCTTGTTGGCGATTGCCTTATCCGCTATTCGCTTGACAATTGCCAACTGCACCCAGAGTTGGAGTCTACCTATGGCGGCTTGGAAATACTCGCCAACACTGCGCTGGCTGGCGATGCTCGCTATACTCTGACCGAATGGAACGCGTTAATCCTTTGCGCAGATATAATTCGGAAGTCTGCTAAAAGTGCGCAGTTGGAGCTGCGTCAGGACAAAACAGGATCGGCACATATCGGTATATATGAGGCGCTTGTGGCAGCACTGGATTTTGCAGGTAGGATATACGACGCATACATCTCTCGTGGCGCGGCGGCAAAGGCAGAAAGTGCTGGCGGTACTGGCACTGACGTACTATTTAACCACAGCGCCGAAGTGAGCCTGGTGCTTATACAGCTTGTCCTGAACCATCAAGATAGTAGTGTTTGGATGCATGCCAATGCGACGAGCCACAGCTCCCGAATATTAGCAATGTGTATGGACCAAAAATGCAGCATTGACTACTTGCGCAATCATTCGGTTCTGTTCTACAACTACGGCGCCGGTCTGTACCAGCTGAAGATCTATGCACAGGCCGCTAATGCGATTGAATTGGCAATCAAAAGTCTGTCAAATTGGATTTCTATGGCCAAGAGCAAGAGCATGTCGCTTGGGAATTCGACCGAGCAGCTGTGCAAGCGATTCGAGATTGCGGCACTAGCATATCAATCAGATCGCTCATATACACAGGCATCGAGGGTCTACGGCTTGGCAATTACGTGGATATTAGAGCATAACCTGAGCATGACAAACAGCATGCTCCACACTGACACAAACCAGACGCCGCTTCCGCCATCTAGCTCGGTATGGTCCGTAAACCCTCTAATGGTGCACTTGATGCAGCTCGTGGACCGATACGTACGCATGTGTGCTGGACGACTATTGAAAGATTCCCATGAGAACCAGGCTTTTAGGTCTTTGCAAGAGCACATGGATACGCTGCCGGATGATTTGATAGTACGCGGGTGGCTCTCTGAGGTAGAGGCATTCTTCTGGCGGCCTTATATTGCTCCAAGCTCAAGGTTTGCATTTTCTGCGCAGAAAGCTCGTCTGTGCGAGGCGGTGAAAAGCTATAAAGGCGCTTCGCTGCTTGGACATGCGCGCTGTCTAGCAGAGCTAGCCAAGATTGCTCGAGACTTGGGCGAGATGGATACTTTCCGGGATAACATTGATGCGGCTATGGAGCTTGCAAAAGATAGGGCCGACGAAAACATATACACTATTGGGATTATTGCCGAGTGCTTTGCGTGGCAGACCGTTGCGCACATCGAGCACGATGGCCATGCAGATGATAAGATTGCTGCCTGCGGTCGACTTTGGGCACTCATTTATAAGCACATCAGCAGTTCAGGAAGCGGCAGCGTGCAGAAGATAGACTCTGGATTTCTGCGCGACGTGGTAGACTTGATTCAGCGAGTGGCAGAGTTGCTTTTGTCGCGGAGGCTATATTCCTCCGGTGGCGATATGCTGCTGGTAGCGTTCCAACTCTCCTCAGCGTGTGATAGGGATGATAGATCTTGGGCGCCAGTAGTGATGGAGTGTCTGATTGGGCTTGGTACGACCAGCCTGCTCTGCGGGAAACCAGATACTGCAGCCAGATACTTTTGTGAAGCCGCTGCTCGCTACGAGTCAGGAGTCCTGCCAGCACATGTGGAAATCTCGTCCAAGATTGCCTACGCTTCGTTTCAGCTAGCATGTGGAGACTCTTCTGGTGGCTCCGAGTCTATGCGCCAGGCAAGCGAGCTTGCGCAGGGATCGCTGGACGTACTCTCGGTAGCCGGAATGGCGCGGCCAGGGCGCGGGACGACGAAACCCGAGACGATGGTTCTACTTTCCAAGGCTGCGCATACATATTCGGTTCTTGCGCTGAAACAGGGTGCTCTGGCTGATTCCGTTGATCTTGGTGTTCATAGCTACCGTGTTCTGGGATCGCTGCTAAGGTCACTAACGTTGGCGCACAAACGAGCCATACAGGAGCAGAATCGCAGCCACGTACAAACGGAGGATGATCCTTTTAGCGATACCAAGCCAGCTACATCGACTGGTGAGGCGCCAGAGGTTTCTGATGAAAGCAAGAACGATGCGGAATATATTGCATATAGTGGCAACTGGGAGCTCCAGCGACTATTGATTGATGTTTTGGGACATCTGGCCGAGGTGTATTCAATTCGCGGAAGCACAAAGGAGTCTGAATACTTTTTGAAGAAAGCGTTGGATTTGTCTGGACAGCTTCAGGCACCGCACCAGGAGAGCTATTTGCGACTGAGAGAGGCTGACATACTCTCGCGCAAAAACCTGTGGGACGAGTGTGCTACGGCATTACAAGCTGTGCGCGACAAGGCCAAGCCCGATGCGCAACTCGCTGGTGAGAGAGGCGTTGTTGACGTGGTTGGTGCGCTGCTTATTGAGGGCGACGCTTGGCGACGCTGTGGCAACTACCATCAGGCGCAAGCGGTATACACACAGGCTATGTCAGTTGTACAGCAGATGGACAGTGTAGGCTCTGGCTCTGAACAGTGGACAATATCCCGCAATTCTGACTGGGGTTGTCCACAATTACAGCACATCTTGGGTCGTATCACGCCTATTAAGCCTCCTCAGCGCCAAACAGGCGACATTAGCAACGATAGCACAGACAGCGCGCTGACTTTGCCAGTGACTGTTATGCGTGAGGACATTACCATTCGACAACAGCTACTTGCTGTTCTGGAAGAGCTGGTAGATGAGACACATATGCAGATGGATAATGCGTTAGTCGAAATGAAGGAGCCCTCTGCTGGTCGTAGCGTAGACCAGCAGCCCAACCACTTGCTTTTGCAAGCAAAACTCGCGTTTTTTGAACTGCAACGCATGCTTACTGTCGACGAATCGTGGGGATTAGTTCTCAAGTCTGCTCTTATTCTTCCCGCGTTGCAGCTGTCACGCATCCAGAAGCCGCGTAAGGGAACCGCGAGAGCTCGAGTGAAGACTGCGCTTGTTGATTTAGAGGTTTTGCTACTGAGGGCTGTCGCCACAGCGATTACCATTGGCTCGGCGCATTCGGTCCATGAAGCCTCGCATCTACTTGCACTTGTAAAGACAATGTGTGCAACATTTGGGTTGATCTCTTCCGCGTCAGATGCTGCATCTTCTGGGCGTGTTCTGTCTGGAGTAGTTGACGACTGTCGTAATATTACAGTTATGCGGGAGGTTATTGATGCTATGCGGCGGCGGAGTGAGCGCATGCCACCAAAGTTGACAGTATGGCCCGGGGATATTGCACAGCATGGAAAGGGAGGCTCTGACGACACGCGATGTTCGTCGCCCATGTTTATGCGTAATGGCCCGGGTGGCTCTCCATCATTGAGGGCGTGTAACTTGAACTGTCGGTTTGATGGATCGCCTCGGATGCCGGAATACTCGCTCGGCGGAATGTCACTATGTGGTGATGATTTGGAAGAGGGTGGTGTGGGCGCGTCTGCTCGATCTAAATCAGGCACACGCCTTCAAAACGTTGTTGATGGGACGCAGGTCGTTGCTGGTTGGGAAGCTGCTGTTACATCTGGAGAGCATGCGCTGGCCGCTATCCTTCCATTCAATTGGGTTGTCTGCGGTTTGTCTATTGACTACGCGCGCAATGTGCTATTTGTTACTCGCTACCATGCTGGTCAGGAACCTCTTGTTCTGTGTCTGCCAATGCGGAGCGTCAATGTGATTGCGAGCAATGCTACAGATCCTGTACCAGAGATTGATATGTCTACCAATGAGAGCATGTTTGAAAGCGCTCACCAGATACTGCGTGGTATTATCGCAGACTCGGATAAGACGATGAAAACAGGCAGCACCTGTACTACAGATGCTGAGAAACGAGCATGGTGGGAGCAGCGAGCATTGCTAGACTGTCAACTGGGAAAGCTTCTCGCATCTATCGAAGACGAATGGCTAGGCGGATTCCGATATGTGCTAGAGCCGCAGAACATCTTGTCCGCGGGCGTCGATAAGGACATGTTGCGTAAAGACATTGAGAAGAGCCTTGTGGCATCTCTACCAAAGTCATATGCGACCAAGGCCAAATCTATGGAGCTTACGTCAGAGCTATGCATGGTAGTGCTTCATGTTGCTCGACGGACGAAATGCCGCTCTGATACACACAGTGAAGATGACTCGGCAGACAATGACTGGCTGGATATGTGCTCGCTGCTCTGGGACATTTACTTTTACCAGGGCGCTGCTCCGCCGAGCAATGAAGCAGCGCTCAGTGTATTCGCAGATCGCCTTGGTGCTGCTGTCCAAGATTTTGTAGAGCCTGATAGCGTTGCTATTGTCGATCCAAAATCCGGGCGTCCACATTTAATACTAGTTTTGGATAAGCACGCGCAACAGATTCCGTGGGAGTGTATGCCATGTATCCGAGATTATCCAGTCTCTCGCGTACCTTCGATTTCCTTTTTGAAAGAGCGTATTCTGACTATGAAAGCGACTCCAATAAGCAACAACAGCAGCAGTGGAGAATTGGATCTCCCACTATCCATGCTGAGTCGCTCTCCTCCATCGAGTGCTAGCCGACATAAAGGTGGTCGGCAGTCACCAGATACTCTTATACCTGGGTCATCTTTACTATCATCGCTAACATTCGATAATGCTGCGCCTGGCAATTGCGCTGATAATGACGCTGTATCTGGAGTGCATGTTAACGGCAAGCATGCATTTTTTGTGCTGAATCCTGAAGGAGATCTTCATCGCACACAAGCAAACTTTGAAACGTACTTGCGCTCAGCGGCTGGATGGAACGGAGTAGTTGGTCGGCGGCCAATGGACAACGAATGCGAACATGGCCTGTCATCCAGCGATATATTCCTCTACTTTGGACATGGTGGTGCCGAGAGCTATATCTCACGGTCACAGATCCGCGCATTAGATCGGTGTGCAGTTGTGCTACTGCTCGGATGTAGTAGTGGCCAGCTCAAACTTGCTGGTGAGTATGATGCGCTGGGTACGGCCACCGATTATCTGGTGGGCGGCTGTCCGGCGCTAGTCGGCAACCTGTGGGATGTTGGTGATAAGGACATTGACAGGTTTGCTGCTAGCATGCTACATGTATGGGGACTTGATCAGTATTCTGCAGAGAGCATCGCCGTGAAATTGGACCGCGAGAGCAGCCAGTATCCGCCTGACCAACCCGTTTCACTAGCTGAGGCCGTCTGTCTGGCGCGAAAGGCATGTCGCATGTCCTATCTGACTGGAGCCGCACCTGTAGTATATGGCATTCCTGCATACCTCACTTAGCTACTTTATTGTATCAGCGTTATTATCATTCGAGACACCCCTTATTCAATCAAAGAACTGTAACAAATGTGACACGCACGAAACGCACACATTCTACTTGGTACGCTTGGCAACCTTGTTCAAGAACGCCGTAAACACTTCCCTAGGAACAAGAGCGTCATCGACCTTGCTAATCTTGTCCTGTATTTCGGCGATAGCCTTGTCCTCGTATTTCCTGTATACGCCTTCAATATCAAGATCACGGTAAAGCTGCTTGACGCGCTGTGCGTGCTCAGCAGGGGCCTTGCGTCCGTAGTTCTCATCAAGTATCTGCCTCTGTTCGGGAGTTACACGGTCGAGTGCCTGTACCACCAGCCACGAGCACTTGTTGTCCTCAATGTCCGTGCCAATCTTCCCAATAAACTCGGGTTCGCCGTAGCAATCCAAATAATCGTCCTGAACCTGGAAATAGGTTCCCAGAGGAATGAGGATATCCTTTGCAACCTGGAATATAGGCGAGTCAACAGAGGTACCAGTCATCAATAGTGCCAGGGCAACTGGCAAGTAGAATGAGTAGTAAGCAGTCTTGTACTCTACAATATACCCATGCTTTTGGATCGAGAAGCGGTTGAGATTGATGTCGTTCTCTGGAGCAGTAAGCAAATCGACCATCTGTCCAAGCTCAGTCTGGTACGATGTCTCGTGGAAGAGCTCTACTAATCCAATATAGTACGGCTCTGAGCGGAAATACTTCTTGAGTAGGCGGTAGATACACGACTCTAGTATAAACGAATCGTTGATAGCCAGAATACCAACATCCTTGCGACGGTACCATGCGGGCTGTCCACGACGGCTAGGCGACTCATCCATAATATCGTCGGCAACGAGGAAGAATGCCTGAAGCCATTCAACTGTCCAGCCTAGCACCAACGCCTTCTCGTTGATATCCTTGGGAAGCTCAGCCTCTCCGCGCATAATCTTCACAGTATCAACAACTGAAAGTCCACGGTTCATCTTACCGCCCATCACGTTGTACTCGATCATCTGTTTGATACGAGAGACCATCTCGGGCGTTGCTCCAAAGGAAGGCAGCTCTGAGACTATGTCCTCGATAAGCTGAGGAAAGAACTCGGTAAACTCTTTGCTGGTGGTCCTCATAGTAGTAATTGGGATGTTGATAGGCGCTAAAGCTGTTATTGGGTGAATTTGCTGTTGTTGCAGGAAGAAATAAGCAGAGCAAACAAAAACAATAAAGCTTACGATGGGTACGGAAACTGTTCCACCCATTTATAAACTACTTTTTTCTTTTGATGATTCTTTTTGCACACAAGATAAAAGACGCGCGATTTGCTTGCTTCTGTGAAAGTGCAGCCGTTGTTTGGGCTCCTTTGGATCCACAAACCCTGTTTTTTTTGCTTTCGCAGACTTCTAACCTGCACCTGCTCCTGGGGAATCCAGCGATTAAATCGCTTGAGCCAT
The DNA here is from genome assembly GCA_027577275.1 of Coemansia sp. RSA 988. NCBI lineage: Eukaryota > Fungi > Kickxellomycota > Kickxellomycetes > Kickxellales > Kickxellaceae > Coemansia > Coemansia sp. RSA 988. Next base: position 15,298 of record JANBQQ010000056.1, on the reverse strand, counting down.
GCAAAAATGCACAAAACGCCGTTTGGGCTCTTGTGAAGCCACAAACTCTGTCTATGCATTTTGCTTTCCTCTGCGCTAGTGTTTGGTGGAGCGTCTATGCGGTAATCAGAGCTGATCCCCATTCAGATCGACTCGCCCGGACCCGGGTCCGAAACCGGCCACACGCCCCAATGCTGGGTTAGCGCTGAGATCCGATTTTTGTCAGCGGAGGCACTAGTAACGTCGGGTGCCGCCAAACATAGGCCGGGCGAGCATGTATAAAACGCGAGATTTCATGACAAATTTTATTTACGAAAAAATAAACATCAATTTTTATGGGCTAAAACGGTCACGCCAACTATACCGTGGTATGTGTGCCCACATTTGTTATCAAATTTGACAAACCACTGCAAACTGCAGTGCAGGCTTGTAGCAGACCCGGCTTTTTGTTTGTGTTTGGCACTGCTGGCTACTGGGGGTTACGCTGGACTGCCCAACCTTGACAAATGCAGTCCCAACAGTCTACTCAAACTCGTGATGCAATCTACATGGTCAACGCATGACGCTTTCAGCGCTGTTTGTATTTTGGTAGGGGCACAAAGGTTTAGGCATCCTTCTCAGTAAAATGTGGAAAAGGAGGTAAAAGAATTCCTCCACCTTTTCTCCTCCCCCTTTTTACTCCGTCCCCTCTTACCCTCTTTTTAATGATTTTTTGTGGTTCTATCTGATACAAGCTCTCTATCTGTTACCCAGTGTCGCTAGTACGTCAGTCTATGGTTTCTCGCAACCGTGGCGCCGTTGTCAGCAACGTCTGTTGTATCGGTGCCGGCTATGTGGGTGGACCGACAAGCGCAGTAATGGCGCTTAAATGCCCCAAAGTACAGTTTACTGTTGTGGATATTGACTCTAAGCGTATAGCTGCTTGGAACTCTGACAATTTACCTGTCTACGAGGCGGGTCTTGATGATATTGTCCATGCACGACGAGGTGTCAATCTTATATTTTCTACAGATATCGACAGCGCTATCTTTGACGCAGATATTATAATGATTGCGATAAACACACCCTCCATGGAGAAGAGCGACAAACTTGGTGCTGCTGCTGACTTGCGTGGTATCGAGCAATGTATGCGACAAATAGCGCAGGTAGCACAACATTATAAAATAATTGTGGAGAGGTCAACTGTGCCATGTAGAACAGGCAATCTGATTTCTAATATCCTTCAAGAGAATGCCCATCCAGGTGTTAATTTTGATGTGCTGTCGAATCCAGAGTTTCTCAGCGAAGGCTCAGCTATCAGAGATCTGTTATATCCTGATCGTGTAATAATCGGTGGTCTTGATGGCACAGAAGGCGCTCAAAACGTGCTGAGCTCGATATATTCTAGATGGGTTCCGGAGGAACGTATTGTTACAATGGGACTCTGGTCGTCGGAGCTTGCAAAACTTGCATCGAATGCGATGCTTGCTCAACGCGTGTCTAGCATCAACTCCATCAGCGCGATTTGTGAAGAAGTAGGCGCTGATATCACTGAAGTATCTCGCGGATGTGGTCTCGATGCTCGCATTGGCAGCCAATTTCTACATGCTTCGGTTGGGTTTGGCGGTGAATGCTTTCATAAGGATATTTTAAGCCTTGTTTGGTTAAGCGAGTCACTTGGCTTGCGCGATGTGGCCGAATATTGGGATCAGGTTTTAAAGATGAATGAATCGCAAATGTCTCGCTTTGTGCGGAGGATTGTGAACCAAGTAGAGGGTGGTTTACAAGGGATTCGCATCGCTGTGTTGGGGTTTGCTTTTAAAACTGGTACCGGTGATTCTAGAAACACTCCGGCTACTCACATTTGTGACCAACTGCTGCGACAGGGTGCCAATATCTTTATATACGACCCTAAGGTACCTACTGACCAAATAAGGGATAAATTGGCAATAGAAAACCGCCAATCCCAGTTTCACGTTTGTCACAACGCATACGAAGCTATTGCAGGCTCGCAAGTTATTGTTATCCTAACAGCATGGAATGAGTTTCAGGCCATCGATTGGGCAAAAGCTTATTTGCAAATGACTCAACCAGCGTACATTTTTGATGGTCACAGACTTTTGGATGGTCCTTCTCTCAAGCGACTTGGATTTCATTACACATCAGTAGGCACACATAACAAAGGAGATTCCATATAGGCTATTTAGAATCCCCGAATAAGCCCTACTGTTTTTTAGACACGCTGTTGAATGCATATTGCTGAACTAAACGGCCACTAGCACATGGTGGTCAAATCTTTACATGGTGTTAATTTATAAAATACAGAACAAAAGCATACTCTGCCAGCTGCAGCTCCTTGCATTATCGTCAACATTAGTGTGCGTTTAAGAGAACCTGCATTTACGACCCACGTGATAACACAATAATATAAAGGTGTTCCAGATATGCATCTGCTATCTCGGGAAACTGTGATAGCCATTTATTTGTTATGGCTACGGCATATTTTTTTTTACGTATTTGTCTTGTATTCTTAGCTATTTTCCTTTTTTATTTGCTAACTAGTCTCTGCTTTGGGCTGTTTGATCGGCTTCCGATTCTGCACCTACCTGTCAGTGCATACCAGCTTTAATATTACTCCAAAATGTCACAACTACACTCCTATGTCAACCAAAAAGTGTTGGTGGCGACAAACGATGGGAGAATACTGGTAGGAGTACTGTGTGGGCTGGATCAGACAACAAATATTATTATGCAGAAATGTCAGGAGCGCATATTCTCGGAGGACGAAGGAGTCGAAGTTGTTGATCTTGGATTATATCTCATTCGCGGCGACAACATTGCGATAATTGGCCTACTAAACGAAAAAGACGATGCAGAGCTCGATCTTGAGAACACGCGGGCCGCACCGCTTCTAGCTCTAAAACATTAAATTTTTTTTTTTTTGCACCCACAAGGAGCAAGTAATTGTTCAAAAGTAATAGCTAAGCATGCACATGTACACATAAACGAAGTCTTGTAAGCACATGTGATTTGTTGTAAATATCCAAATTGTAAATAACAACAAAAAAAAAAGGAAATGCTTAAACTATTAAAATCCATCCATCGCGTGTACGCCACGGACAACTTGAGGATATGCCTCGCGCACCATCGAAAACAGGCGCGGGTTGTTCCTAGCCATGGCATCTGGATCCTCAGCCAAGCAAACAAACGTCGTAGCAGCGCCAGAGTCGATACATTTGAGAAGCACCATAAACATGCTCATAGCTAAGACAAACGACGCAATGATAATAGGTGCTGTGTAAGAGCCAGTGCTATTATATTCTGGCTTTGTTATAGTGATGTATAGCCAGGCGACCAGGGCAACCACAGCGGCACATAGGAATGCACCCATCTGCAGCACATTGCCAATGAGACAGTCATTGATTAGTGCATCGACACCACGGTCCTTAATAAGAGTCCATGTATCCTTTGCCGCCTGTGTGAATGGTTTGCCATACATGGCAATCTCGACATAAGCGTATTTGTTGAAGAATTCGACAATTGCTTCGATACAGCCGAGAATACAGTCAGCACAACAAGCCAATAATTGAGCAGCCAAGTTATTGTCGTTCTGAGAACGGATTGCTCTGACAATGGCCCGCAGGGTCTGGATTATCGCAACTACCAGAGATCCAAAACATATGCTTCCAAACGACGTGGTCATAGCACGCTTTAGCGACGATAGGGTTGGGTTTTTGGACGGGTATCCATACGGTGAGCCTTCGAAAAAGTAAAATGTGGCAAATGTGCCGCTAATGGTCGTATGCAAGACATTAAGAATAACGCCAGTAGTCCAATAAAACGAAAAGACCATAAAGACCCAAGACAGAATCTGCTTTGGATTCGAGCACGACTGATACTGACGACCATTGCGATCAGTATGATTAGTACAATTCTGGTATTGCTCCATATGCTTAAAGCTCCCAGCAAGTGCCAACGACCAGAATGCGCTATAGGCAGCTTGAATAAACAAGAACATCACGCTAATGGCAATAGTCGATGGAAATTTGCGAGTGATGTGGCAGACAACTTCCAACACTAGCTTTGAGAATGGAATGCGGTGGCGCCAAGAGAACCACATTAGCGCATAAAGAACTCCAAATATTAGCATAATGGCCCCTGCAAACCAGATCTTGGCTGCAAGATAGTATACACCCGTGCCAATCATAGACACTACCGCGAACCAGAATGAGATCACAAGCATTTGGCCTGCAAACATCTGCAGTAGCCCCAGGTACAAGATGCTAAACACAATTGATACAAGCAATACACACAGCCACATTATCATTGTTGGCCATGAATAAAAATCCTTTGTGTACCGCATCTGTCCCGAGTGCTTGAAAGCTGACGATGGCAGTGACTTGACAAAAAGCGCGCCTATCACTATGAACAGTGCGAACTGTGCAAGGAACAGAAGCGCTGCCCACCAATCGCGAAACTTTGGTTCGCGGTTATACTTTTTTGCGCCCTTAAAGTCTCCTTCGCCTCCAAAGTTCTGCTGAGGTGGTGGAGGGTAGTATGACTCAGTCGCTGGTGCAGGCGGTTGCTGTTGCTGCTGTGGTGGAGGTGGGTAATAGCCACCGCCATCACCATAGTGCCCGCCATACGACTGTTGCTGTTGTTGTTCATGGGGAGGAGGTGGGGGCGGTGCAGCATATCCACTCTGTGGTGGAGGCGGTGCGGCATACCCACCCTGTGGTGGAGGTGGATAATAGCTGCCATTATTATTGTAATAAGACATGCTAGCAGCGATATTTGAGAGAATAGAACGCGACTAAAATGCAAAAAGTCAAGATGTGTAGGGAAGAAGACCGCGTCGACGCCCTCCCCCAAAACATTTGGGTTGTTGGCTTACAAAAGGCTCAACGCCAGCCAGTAATCATTATTTCGCGTGGTATTTTCTACTGCGAAGGAGCACTGGCTACTTGTAATTTTTCTTCAAAGAACCGACACTGTTACACAGCGTCAATTTATCGGGAAATCGGATTATCCAATAACTCAGATCATCAATTCTGTAGAATCTGATTGGATGCGAAGCTCCAGCCGCTGTTTTCTCAGCATATCAGTGGCCACTGTTGATGGTGACGATGACGATGCCGTGGAGGGCTGGGATGAGGTATCAACTACAGACGTGTCTACATGCTGGGCTTCTTTCATCTTGTTGCGAGACTTTCGCGTATTCTTTGCATTTCCAGCGGGCTCTCTTGGCGTCAAAATAAACTTGGGCTCGGGATCCTTGTTTAAAGGATTGTGTGCAAAGGCGCCTGCAGGGCTAGAGTCAGCTTGCTGTTTGGGCTTCTTCTGTGGTGTTGGTGGCGACTGAGAGGTGGCTTTCAAGTCGACCGCTGACGTAGTAGCTACGTCACCAGATTTCCCTCCATTATCCTCATCGTTTTCGCCGACATGTCGCATCTCAACCGAAGAGTTCTTAAAGTTGAGCCGTAATATTCGCATACCACGGCGTTGCTGCGAATCTTTCTCTTCTTGTTTTCTAGCGCGCTCACTCTTGCGCTTCTCTGCTGCTGCCTTCTCTTCTGGAGACAGCCATTTGCTGACAGCGTCCATGTCAAAGTCAGCCGATTGATCGATCAGGTGAGTGCGCTGTGCTGCTGTGCGATCAAACTCTAGCAGTCGCTCTTTGCGCCGCGTCGCATTGACCCACGCCTCGGCCTCGTGGATCGATGCTGTGTCAGCCTTTGCTCTATCGATACCCAGCGCACGGAATGCTCGTTCCATGTAGTCTTCCTCTGAAACCTCTTTGCTCTCCAAAGCAGACGCGTTGCGAATTTCTCCTTTGGCACTATCAGTCGAGTGCTTTGATGGCGACTCGTTGGAATCTATCCACAGCAACTGTGGCTCTTGCTTAATGCTGCCGCTGCCGCCGCATTTCATTAGATATGAAGAGCCACCGGTGTTATTGCCTTTATGGCTCTTTAACGGTTGGTGCTGTTTTCCTTGAGATCTGTCGTTATCCTCCTGGTGCTCGAGTTGCCGACGCATATGTTGCCGCAGCTGCTGGTCAGGGCTTTCAACATTGCTGTTGCAGAAAAAGCAAGGGCCCGAGCCCTCGCTCTCGCAAATAATGCGTCCGCAGGTAAGGCAATTGGTAAACAGCGGGTGTTCAGTTGCCTGACATTCGCACTTGATGCGCTTGCGATTCGCCAACCATCGCTTCCGCTCTTCCTCTTCTTTCTTCTCCCGAATCTTCTGCTGCTTTTCTCGCTTAATCTGTCGCTGTGATTTATACGCAGGCTCGGAGTCCTGGGTAATGTCTTGTGTTGTATGGCAAGCAGCAGTGTCCTTTTTCTTTTGATTTTCTCGTGGTGGTAGCAGAGGCGGTGGAGCCAATGTCACATTTTGTGTCTTCCGCGACTGCGGTTGCTGCGGCAATGAGTTTTCTGGTGGAAAGCGTTTTGCTATCAGGGCAAAGGCAAAGTCCAATGCTAGTGGTGATTCACCCAACATATCGAGAAGCTGGCCCTGGAGTTCATTGGCGTTCTCGATTCTGACGAGAAATTCGGCCAGTGGTTGTGCATCGTCTTTGGTAGTACCAATAATTGAGGCTATTTGTTCGGTAGCCCATGTCTGCTCGGTTGGTGTCAGCAATTGAGCTTTTCTTTTAGACTCCATGACGACAGGTAAAAAAAAAATAAAGAGCAAAGAGAAAAAAAAGATGAATTCACAAGTAAAGAGAAGAGAAAAGTCTTTACTCCCAAAGAAGGCGGACCATGTGTGTTCGGTTGTCGCGATAGCGTTTGGCCAGTTTCTTACCAAAAACTTCATACATTGCTTGCACAACCAGATCAGGGTTCCATAGGTGTTCGCGAGCAAAGTCCATAATCTGGGTGCGCAAATCGTCCTCTGTCATGCCAGCAGAGTCATCGCCCTGGCCAGCGTAGAGAATGCAAAGGATCTGTGCTGCTAGCACGCGACCCGACGGCGTGTTGACGGTCATCGAAAGGCGCCGGCTGGCGCGACGGGCTTCCATCGACTCAACATCTTCGTTGGCCACACTGTCGATAGTATTGGCAAACACCTTGTTAAGGAAATGGTTGGTCAGATCAATTGCATCGGAGCTGCTGATGATCTCTGACAGTCGGTCTATGTAATTTTGACGATTTGGTTGGAGCTCTGCTGGAACCTCTTCCCGAGAAGCCGACTCTTTGACACGCTGGAGTTCGCTAAGCATCCGTTCCACATGTTCAAGCGCTGTTAATGGCCGGGACTTTTGATATGCTTCCTTTCTTGTAGAAAGCAAGCGTCTCTTTGTTTCCAGATCAGCTTTGAGCCTCTCAAGCTCCTCTTTTTTAGAGTTAAGTTGAGCAACCGCCTGCTCCTCGCTTTCCTGATCCATAGAATGCTCGACTCGGAGATACGAGATGTCCTTTTCCATAGCTTCCAATGATTGTGTGTGTTCTGCTGTCTCGCTTTCCATTGCGCAACGTTGTGTTGTCATTTCTTCAAGCTCCTGTTGCATCTGTGGAAGCTTGGATAAACGCTGTTTTATCCGCGGAATTACTGCCAGTCTCTTGAGCTCGCCAGAAAGCTCCTCCTTTTGTAGCATAAACTCTTGGTAGTTGTTGGCAACTTGATTTAACCTGTCATTGACATCAGGTAGTTGGCAGAGGTCAGCCAAATCAACAGTTTTGTCATAGAACTCTTCGAACGCCTGGGAGTCTAACTCCTTTTCTGCCTCTACTCCAAGATTTGCGTGCTGCACACCAATACGCGATAGCATGTCCTCGTATACGCCTTTAGTACCTGGCGCGACAAGCTTGGCTTCATGTGGCTCTGCATTCCGCACTAGGAAGGAAGGTCGTGTGTCGGGCTCAAAGCAATGCTCAACTCCAAGTGCTGTCAGGTTATATCGCGGTCTAGAGAAATCAAGTGCACATAGCTCGTCACCCAGAGCATCGAGAGAGCCAAGGACTGCTGTTAGAATGGGCATTATGTTTCAGTAAATAAAGAGATGAAGAAATGAAGGTGATAAGTTTAGCTAATGACGGAGAGAAAAGAAAAGTTATATTTACAATGTGTCAATAGGAGGATGTTGTTTACGATAAGATTAGTGCTTTGCTGGCAGATCAACCTATTTGGCAATCAAAAGTCAGCGCGACAACTTTTCAGGAGGTTGGCTGCTTGCTTCACATTTTTCTTCACCAAAAAGGATAGAGCAGAATTTATCATATTCATTTTCGACAACAATGCGTCTCGTTGGTCATTCTCTTCGCCGATATTCACTGCAGCAGACACCACGAGCAGTGCGGGGGATGGTTGATCGCATAGGGTTTGCATCACACAAGCACCAGCACATAATAGACAAAGCGCGGACAACAGTGGAAGCGTTTGGGTTTGAGCCGATCCAAACGCCGATCCTTGAGTACTCATCGGTATTTGAGCGGACGCTCGGCAATGATTCCGACGTAGTGGGTAAGGAGCTGTACAAGTTTCTTGACTCGAGCGAGCAATGGATGACAATGCGACCAGAGGCAACTGCCAGCGTAGCACGAGCACTGATAACAAATAATCTCGATCACAACTTACCGCAGAAGCTATACTATACGGGACCGATGTTTCGCCATGAGCGCCCACAGAAGGGTCGGTTGCGCCAGTTCGAGCAGTTCGGTGTTGAGGCCGTGGGTATTGGACATCCGGCCATTGACGTGGAATGCATCCAAATGGGCTGGCAGTTTCTCCAGAGCCTTAACACTGGAGGAGAGCTACAATTACAGCTAAACACTTTAGGTGATAGCAAATCGCGACTAGAGTATCGAGCAGCATTGCGGGAATATTTTGAAAAGTACCGCGACGCTCTGTCGGAGGATAGTCAAAGAAGATTGGATACCAACCCCCTCCGCATTATGGATTCAAAGGAAAAGGCCGATATAGACATTTCACAGCAGGCACCAACGTATGCAGACTTTTTATCGCCTGAATCCAGCAGGCATTTTGGCTTTGTCAAAGACGGACTTGAGGCTCTGAACATCCCGTTCACACTAAACAGTAGACTCGTGCGCGGTCTGGACTATTATCAGCATACAGTATGGGAAGTTGTCTGCGCCTCAGATCGTCTGGGACGCTCGCAGGCAACTGTTCTGGCAGGCGGTCGCTACGATGGACTAACCACTGCATTGGGTGGCACACGGTCTTTGCCTGGGATAGGCTGGGCTTCAGGAATTGAACGGCTGGCACTATTGCTCGAGGATTCAGAGATACCACAGCCACAGCCACCAATCCCCGTCCTTGCCATCCCTGAACGCAGAGATGATAACAGTAGCGGTAGTGTGCGTGAGGTTAGGGACGACGTGTATGTATATGCTTTACAAGTAGCAGCACAGATTCGTAAGCGCCACAGCGCATATGTGGTTCATGGATCGGGCATCAGCAATGACAAGCCACATGCGCACCAACCGCTTGGTAAGCAAATGGCAAGCATTCTGGCAAAAGGCCCAATGCCATTGTATATGATTATTGTTGGGTCGGCAGAGATGGAGAGTAGACAGGTAATTGTGCGCAATGCTGGCACGCGCAAGCAAACAGCTGTTGCCTTTGACAGCATAAGCACATATGAAACCGCACCACAAGACAAATAGAGGCACATGCATTTCCCATAGAAAAATGGGCAGCCAGCGTGCTTCAAGAGAGAAATTGACAGAAAGAAACAAACAAGCGATAGCTTTGACATCTAGCATTTATATTGCTTCTGCTATCCTTTTTTTATCCTTCTCTTTGAGTTCAAATACTGTGTATTATAATAACAATGGGTGACAGCCGTCGCGAAAGGTTGTCTTCAAAGTCATCAAGAGACAAGTCAAGAGGATCGCGTTCACGTTCGCCGACACGTTCAACCCAGGAAAGACAGCACAGAAAGAAGGAGGATGGGCGAGCAAAGGTGGTATCGTATGGCACAGATCTTAACAAGCTGCGAGCAAAAGTCCTAAAGGCACGGATCCAAAAATCTCCCGAACTTGCCCAGCTTGAGAAGCAGCTGGCAGACGCAATGAAGGGAGTGCCTGCAGAGCCAACCCGTGCACGAGATGATAGATCAGATAGCACCAGCAAACAGGATAATGTAGTGGTGCTTCCACAGGTAGACAGCCATGGGCGCTTGCTATCGACTGGCAGGAACAAGGGGAAAGAAGCGGACTCGGATGAATTGACTATAAAGCAGATGGCACGAATTGAGCGTGAAACACAGGGAGAGAATAGTGGGGATCGGGAGCTGGCATCGCAGATAGCAAAGGACACAGGGTTTACCAACGACCTCGACTATATTGACGATAATTCAGAGCGTCTGCTAAAGCGCAAAACAATTCAGAGCGACAATCAAAAGAAGCAGGCAGCAATACGAGATTACAACGCCATGGAAACAGTGCTGAGGAATTGCGACATGTGCTTTAAGCAGACAGAGAACTCGGACGGCACCACACTGCTACGGTCGCCAGAGTATCCGATGGTGGCGCTCGGTAATCGCGTGGGTTTGATGCTACCAAATTGTGAGCCGATGAACGACGGACACTGCATGATAGCACCAATAGAGCACATGGCGGGCGGAACGTTGAAATGTGATGACGACATGTGGGATGAAATTGGCAATTTTATGAAAAGTTTAATGCGCATGTTTGCAGAGCGTCGGCAGGGAGTAGTATTTATGGAGACAGTGTTGAGTGTGCAGCCGTCGCGAGCAGGACATTGCATGATCGAGTGCATTCCACTGCCAATAGATAAGGCGGCGGATGCAGCGGGGTACTTTAAGGAGGCACTACTTTCCTTAGGAGACGAATGGAGCCAAAACCGCAAGGTCATCGACACACGACTCAAGGCAGCATCAGTGGCGCCCCAGGGAGACAATGTCAAAGATCAGGATGGTAACCACAGACGTGCTCGAGATGTTATCCGTCGTGGCGGATTTCGCAACACGATGACATCTCAGCTGGCATATTTCCATGTCTGGTTTGATCCACACGGTGGCATAGGCCATGTGATTGAGACGCCGGACGCTTTTCCGCGGTGGTTTGGGCGCGAAGTGGTTGCGGGGATGCTCGATCTGCCTCCGACCGTATATCGCAAGCCGCGCAAGCTCAAAGAGACACACAACCAGCGAAGGGATCGGGCAGACGAGTGGAAAGAACAGTTTGGTTGGGATAAGTTTGACTGGACCAAGATGCTCGCGTAAGCAAAATGTGTGTTTTTTTATTAGTTGAATACAGAGAGTATGTAGATTCTGTCTTGGTGAGAATATGTCTTGAGCAGTCAGTAGCTTGTACAAGTAGAAAAAAAGTTAAATGCGCAAGAGAAAGGAAGACTTTTATGAGCTCTGATTTCCTTTGTGGTAAACAAGCCAAGGAGAAAAAGAAGAGCGTGACTAAATGCGTGGCTCATCAGGAGTGGTGCCATTGGGTGGCAGGACGGCAGGGATGGAGAGACTGGCAGCGATGGCCCGCAGAAGCTGGTGGTTGGATTCATAGGCTGTGCGCAAGGAGGCCAGCTCCGCATTCAAGGCGTTCCACTCAAGTCGTGGCACGGCAACAGAATCGGTGTGGGATTCGTAGGGCGCACGAGCCTTACCTTTGGAGCGTAGGCGAGGTGAGTGCCATGCTGGTGGGCCTTCATTTCGGGATGACATGCGGCTGGATCCCTCTTTGCGACACGAGATACGGCTGGATCCCTCGGCATCATCGCTGGCATCGTGGCGCGCGCCGTCAGAGTACAAAGTCTCAACATGTGCATAACCATCAGGTCCAGCCGGAGGACGCGTGGCGAGGCGCTGCATCTCAATGCTGTCTTTCCGAGCCAGGGCGTCGAGAGGATCAGCAGGGTGCGGGTAAGCTGCGGCGGTGTTGTCGGCAGCATCCTGGCCGCCAGAGACATGGACATATCCACCAACAGCCTCGCGAACAGATCGTGGAGGCTGTGACGAAGCAGACTCAAATGACGAGATACTTCCAGAACGGCGAGGGCGGCGCAAAGTACGGTGAGAGCGACGACGACGACGGCGTAGAGACAAATGGGAGCGGCGGGACTCAGAAGCAGCGTCATTGATCTCGTCGTCTTGATCGGACTGCGCAATGTGACGATGAGCCCACGGGCCACGGAGCTTGCGGGCAGCCTCCCACACTTGCGTAAAGTTGCGGCCAACAATAATAGAAGGCAGAGCAATCAGCAAAATGCCAGCAATCATCATCGGAAATGATACCAGCTTTCCAATAACAGTAGTAGGTACCATATCGCCAAAGCCTGTGGTTGTCAGTGTGACAATGGCATAGTACGCAGCAGCAGGAATAGAAGAGAATTTGCTGTACTCACCACTGGCTGTTAGAAATGCCTCACGCTCGACATCCCAGATACCGCGTTCAGCAAAATACATTAGTGTTGAAAACAGTAGTACTGTCAGGGTTACAAATACCAGGAACGCCAACAGTGCATCGGCGCTGCGTTTGATTGCTACAATCATCACTTCAATTGATAGTTGTAGCAGCGATGAGTACTTGAATGCGCTGAACACACGTAGTAGCCGGAAGATCCGCAGAATCGTAAACCGGAACTCGTACGATGTGTCGCGTCGTAACACCACTTCCACGTAGAATGGAAAGATTGCTAGCGCGTCAATTATAGTAATCGCAGACTTTGTGTGTCGCCATGCCTGTCGCCATGTGTCTGTATGTCCCAGAAACCGCAGCACAAATTCCACTGTGAATATTGCCACAATTGCCACTTCGAATCCAAGCCATAGCTGCTCCCGATTCTTGCGCAGTGCTGGAATCGTCTCCACTGTCGTCAGCACTGCGCTGAAGATGATCATAAATGTCACAATCACGTTGATCACAAACGCCGATGGGCTGGATGCTGGATCCTCAAACAGCAGAAACAGCCGTCGCTTCCATGCCGTGCGAATGCTCTTGGCCTCTTGTCCGCGCTGCATTTCCACGTTGTCCATTTGCTCTACTTGCGTGCGCACGTAGTCGATCTGCGCCCGATACCATTGTTCCGAGTCCTCTACCGCTGCTTCGTTTATTGCCTCTGTCTGTGTTGGCGGATGCTCTATTGCCCCACCCGCAGTCTTCTCTGCGCCTCCTGAGCCCGAGTGCCTTTCTGGATGCAGCGCCATGGGTAGTGCCTTTAAAGGACCTGTCTGCCGCGTCGCCGACAGATCTACCACTGCAGAGTCCGCAGGGGAGCTGATTGGCAGCGCTGCGTACTCTGTTCCTGAACCGCCTACCACTCCTGATACCCCGCGCCGGTGCTCGGCTGCTATAGGAAACCGCGGCGCGTACAACGGGCTCTGTGCTACCGATGCCGCCATGTGTTGCCGCGTCTGGTGGTTACTGCTGGTACTCGCCCCGCCATGTGTGTCAAACGTGGCCTCGGCAAAACCGCTGCTGTCTCTGCCTGTCGCCTCGCCTCCAACTCCGCCGCGGTTCATAGCCGCAACTGGTATAGTCTGTCAAAGTAATGGTAAAAAAAAAGTGGATTGAAAATAGCTCCGCTGCACACTCAGAGAATAAAAAGCTCCTCCTCTTCTGGAAAAGCTGTTTGCAGTGTTGCTTCCCCCCCCCCACATCAACAGCTACATCTCCCCCCTTATTTCTGCTGTTTGTGGCAAAGTTAAACACTGCGCTGACCGCCTTTTTTTCGCATGGTGTTTTCCCCACGCTATCCGATCTCTGACCCTGTCTGAGACCATCGCTAAGGCGATCCTATCTCTTTTGCCATCACCTCCGTCTTTGTCTGCCCCCTGGCTCCGAGGCATTAACGGTAGTCATGTGTGACTGTTGCTCCGATCCCTTGGTTCTACAATACTAGTGGCTCTGTTTCTAAATTTCTCTGCAACTTGATGCATATTGCAATAAATGTCTGTTCGTAGAAACAAAGTAGTCTTTTGCACAAAAATATACGCGAGCCAAGAATCGGTGGACACTATATCAGTCATTTCTCTGCCTTTGCGTATTATCATCAACCTGCTTCAACGTCACGACTAATCGCAAGTGCTGTGGCATGTTCGAGTGACTGTCTAAGGCGCTGACACTCGCTAAGAAGCTCCTGCTCCTGCTGCTGTCCCTTGTAGTACTTTCCAAGCTTGGAAGCAGCAAGGAACAGATTCTGTACTTCCTCCGAGTCCGCAGGAAAGTTTTGATTAACCGCATCCGCAAACACCTCAAGATCGCGTTGTAGTGCCTGAGTATTGCTGAAATACACGTCCGAAATGGGCATCGCGTTGGTGGTTTGCGCCAGGCTCTTACCAAATTTTGTATATGCCGAACGAACGCTATTCACTTGATCTTTCATATCCACCAGGTATTTTCGATTGTCACGCATCCATCTACTCAACGCTGCGTGTTCGCGCATGAGCTTCAGTCGCCGCTGCTCCGAAGAGAGTGCCCGTTTCGCTGCCTCTGCCTCACTTGCCAATCTCTCGAGCTCTGCATGCGCTGAAAATTTGGCCTCGTCGTATTCTATCTGCGATCGGGCTTCTATCATCAACCATTGAAGGTATGTTGAATGTGTTTCAGATGCTACACCTGATGTCACTGCTACTGCTGCTGCTGCTGCTGCTGCTCGACTGCCTGGCGCAGTTGTGGTCCTTCGACTAGCACGCCTTGCTACAAGTGCTTCCGCTCCTCGACTAGTCCCATTGGCAGCGGGAGCAGCGGGCTTTGGTGTAGTTGCTGTCTGGCTCTGTCTTTCATGCTCCTTCGTAGCAATGGCTCTTGTCTGCGCAGTATTTGCGGGCGTGTTCTGTAGCTGTGTTGCAGAAGGAATCCGCCCCCTCGCTGTATTAGTGATGTCCAAACCTTTTACCATCCGCATTGGCGTCGCTTGTCTAGAAGCTGGCGTTGCGTTGATGCGATTGCCCGCAGACACAGGTGGTTTTGGTGCAGCTGTCGACCGCTCTGCCGTAGGTCGGACTTTGACGCCCGCCTTGTAGCGCGATGCAATGACGCGCCCCTTGCGCTCTGGCTTGGCTACTCGACCTCCGCCTCTGCCTCCACTGGCAACTCTGTTACCAACAGTTCCGATACGGTCCCGCTGTGCTACAGCCTCAACATTGTTGTTCGTATTCTCCCCTGCTGCCAGATTTCCAGTAAGCCTTCTACTCTGCCGTCGCGTAACAGGTCCCATGCAAATTATAGAAAAAGGCCCAGTGTGTATTGTTGATAAAAAGAAAGGAGGGCGGCGAAGGCTTCACGTTTTTCCCACTTTGCATATAATTTGTTAAAGCAAGCAGACGAGCTTACTGTTGTCAAGAAAACTATTGGCGCACCAAAAAAATAATATTTGCATCGAACAAGGCAATTTTTGG
>JANBQQ010000055.1:22395-70635 GCA_027577275.1 Coemansia sp. RSA 988 | reverse complement strand
TAAAATTTATGACCGCAGTTGTGATTTTCCCCTTAATGGTTTAATTAGTACTGAAGAGAATAAGAAAAATCCTCACACTCTTTGAAACAATGAGTGAGCTTTTTTTTTCTAGCTAATAGCTCGTGCACATACACACGCTTTGCTTATTGCCAAATGTTGTTTACAGAGAAGCATGCATACAGAGTGCATTTATTCTCCACCCCCCCCTTTCCTGACAAGTAGCATGCTATTGAAGCCAGCAGTACCTTTCCGTTTATTCACACCCTCTTCCTTCCCTAGTTTTTTTCCCTTGCTGCGCAAACTCCCCACTCACAAATAAATAGCCAGTGCCACTTTGCCCATCCCCTCTTTCCCTTTCTTCCCCTCCTTTCCCACCACCACCCAGCTTTCTCACTAAATATTATTTTTAGCACTTTTTTCGGAAGCAAAAGTAACTACTAACAGAACAGTGCGTCTTGGCCAGTCGCTTTGTTTTTGTTGATATTATTCGCCTTCATTCATTTTCTTTCTAATTTACTATTTTGTTTTTGTTATCATATTACTACAAACGTAGTTTACATATTACAAACATCTCTCTAAAGTCTACTCATAAAAAGCTATATCTGATAATAAAGGAGGTAGGTTAAAAAGGGCATCTCATTCGTGCTTGTAGCCAATGTCCCAGCTCTACATGACAATGCGCGGCAACCGAGAATCGACAAACACAGAGGGATATTTTCATCCTCCTATTCGGCAAGATATGGTGCTGGATATGTCTGTTAGAAAGCTGCAGACAATTAAACAAACACAACGCACAACACATCGTCAGGCTGACTTACTCAAGACAGTACTTGTTTACAATATATTCAAGGCTGCGGTGGGCTTGAATCTTCCTCCAAATGCCTCTAAGGGGCTACAGGCTGTGCCCCAGGAAGTCGATAGCCGTGCGGGGGATTGCGATATTGCGCAGCAACAGCGATTGGACACTGTGCGCAGCAACTCATTAGATGTCCACAGTAGTTTGGATATGGACGTAGATGCAGACGAAAATGGCGCTGCTGCGGCAGAGCAATCGTGGTTTGACCACTGCATTGACAATATGCTAACAGAGGAAGAGGAGGAGGATGCGCAGCTTCCTTATTGTCTGGACACCAGTGATGAAGAAGATGACGATGTCTGTGCACACGACCAATCTACTTACCCTGTCATTGTCACATCAGCAGTGCAGACTACTTTTGATTCTACTCTCACAGACCCTGATACTCACAATTGCATTTCACTGGAAACACGCCATCTGGAATTAGAGAACTCTAGCGACTATGGTTCTGCTTGTTTTCTGAAACGTTCTCATCATTCGACCTCTGCTCACTCGCTTTGCAAACTAGGAGAGTCTGATATGTCCCAACATTGGATGGGTCACTTTATTCCTCAATTTGTCACTGGCCCTAATACAATGTGGAATTCGGCTAGAGATAACCCTCCAACGCACTTAGATATTAAGTCTTCATCGACTTTTGCTTCAGAACTCCTTGGGTAGCCACATCCACCCATTCCACTTTTCTTGGCATCTGCAGTCTATTTAAAAAACGTGTGCATATTCTACACACGCACATGTACTGATAAACAATTCTAATCTACAAAAAAAAAACACCAACCTTATCTTTTTTGTTTCTTCTTTGCTACAAATGAATAATTCATTGCAAACCCCCCCCCCACAAATACTTTTCATTTAAAAAGTCTTGTTTCTCTGTTCAACAATAAATCCCTTTAGATTTTGTTGAAAACTTTGACAAGTTCTCTAAATTGTATCAATGAATGGTATGGCGTCATTTCTTTACGTACTTTACATTTTCTAATTGGAAAAATTCCACAGGTAGAAATTTCAATCATGCGCAATTTTCTCAGGAAAGTTGTGTGGTTGTGGCATTAAATACTACCAGAATAGCATGTATCTCATAAAATCCATTCATATCAAGTTACTAAAATAGCCACTTCATAAGCTACATCAAATAGGTAATAAAGAGAGCGAGCGTTCTAATACATCTTGTGTTGTTTGAAGACACATGAATAAAAAAGGCACATGTGGCATCTGTGAGAAGGAAAAAAAAAGCATCACACACCGAATTAAAGGCACCAGCTTCATTAATAACAATATCATGTGTTAGCAACTTCTTGTATTGTGGATTGAAATAGAAAATATAAATGAATTGGTCAAAAGAAGTACAACTCAAACTGCGACGCCCTCAATAACCGACTTGATAGCAGGAAACACTTGCTTTCTAGATGAAGTCGTGCGAGTCTGCGAATAAAAATGTACCAAAGCATCGGTAGCTGCATCCGAATCAAAATAGCTACAAAGTCCCAATGCATCAGATGCAAGTAAACCAGCCAGCACCAAACGACGAGACTCTGGTGTAGTAGAAGTCGAACTAAATACCACTGTCAAATCGCGGCCATATATTTTGGGTCCGCCTTTAGTTTCTTTAGCCTTGCCATGTGTCATAACCAAAGCCAAGTCCAAGTTCTGCTGCTCAATCCACCTTGCAACTGCATCTTCAATATTAGCACGACCATCACGCTTAAGCCATTTCCTTAGTCGATAACTGATGCTACTGATTCCTACAGTCCATTGTCTACCACCAGCATCCTCAACTTCCCACTGTTTATAATCTTTGCGCAATAAATCATACGAAGAAAGATGCGACACATTACCCTTTAGTTTGTCCAGAGTACGATACAGTTCATCAGTACTATGAACATTGAGAGATGATAGTTGTTCAGTGTCAGATTCCTCACTCTGGGAATGTACTGTGGATGTAGAGGGCCATGTCCATTGTACTTGCGGAATAAGCCAACTCACATGCTCAATATCCTTGTCTGTTGTACGGCCCGCGGCGGGTTTCAGATTAGAAGTATCCAGAAGAATTGGTGCCAGTAACATCTTGGCTAGTGGTGCCCCTATTAACTCATTAGTGGACGCTGTAGTAGCCAGGTTTCTGAGCTTTTCTGCCACTAGTGTTGTGCAAGACCCAACAGGCTCGATTTGGCGCCACCAGGCTTCTGGACAGCGTCCTTCGTCTGTGTGGTGATCGACAATGCCACGCACAAATGGTTCCAACGACGCTTGACGACTGGCCGGAGCGTTGTGGTCAGTCAACCATACGTCCAATTGGCCATGACCCTGCGACGCTGCGTATTGTTGCACTACTGCAAGCAGGTCAAAGTCGTCGATAAACGTCAGGTCCTCCAACCGCCCGCCCTCCGCAGCAAGCGTAGCACTCAGTAGTAGTCCGCACTCTGGACGCAGTGCCATATCTGACCGGTTGGTGTTTATAACGGGAATTGCTGCACTACTGTTACTCCTCTCCTGCTCAGACGATAGCGCATACGCCAGTGATATTGACGATACCATAGAGTCCATGTCCGCCGACTCATTTCCTAATACCAACGTAACGTCGCCCAAGTGCTCTACATTGTTAAGCCGTGCTGTATTACTCGCTAGCGTCTTTACAAACGCCCGAAACCCCTTCATTCCAACGTCAAAAAAAAGCTTCTTGGCTTAACAATAAGTCTAACGAGATATCCTTTAGGATGTGTGTGGAACTAAAAAAAAAAAGCATGACGAAAGCTTTTCTTGCTGCATAGAAAATAGAGTCCAGATACTGGGAATTTTTTTTTTTGCATAGTTGCGCTGTCCTTTCTCTTGCTCCACTATCAACAATATCGCATATAAAAAGCTATCATGTTGCGCAGTGCTCAATTCACTACTCTTACTCGCTTACCAATGTACGCACGCACAGTTCTCCGACTAACAAACAGTCTACAAGGGCTTAGCAAAGCAGTTCCATCCTATCGGCTATTGCGAACGACGTCCATAGCTGCAACGACAAAGCCAGAGAGCAGCGATCCAACAGCAGTATCTGGGCTCGGGCTCGAGCGTAAGATTCGCATAGGGTCAGAAGCCCTAGAGACAATGCGCAGACGGCTGCTGTACCAGATGCGCAAGCGTGGTATACTAGAGACAGACCTGCTCCTCAGCACCTTTGCCGCACAGCATCTTGGTGGTCTTTCGCGCGCAGAGCTGGACGACCTGGACTCGTTGCTGAGCAACATTGACTGGGACATTTTCTACTGGGCCACTGGCAAGACTCAGCCGCCAGAGTCTGTGTGCAGCATGCCAGTCTTTCAGAAGCTCAGGGACCACGCATCCAAGCGCGGTCGCTCCATCGTTCGCATGCCGGATCTCAACCAGTCTAACAGAATGGATCATAAAAAGCCTTCAAAAGATTAGTATGTAAAAAAAAATGGGCTTCTAAAAGATAAGGCTGCTGAAAGAAATAGCTGAGAGAAAGAAAGACATGAGGATGATGAATGGATAGAAGGAGACTAGCAGCCTTAGATGGCTGATAGACTCAGCGATGAGGCTGGCAATGGCACACGCTGTTCAGCGCGGATCTTGGTCTTGTGTGCTCTAGCAACAAACACATCGTCTAGGACCTGATCTGCAATGGTGACAACCATATTACCGCGGTTGATGACGTTGTCTGAGTCGCAGTATCCAAGGATCGCCTCGAACTCGGAGCTGTGGCAACCGCGGATGCGATTGATCTCTGTGCTGGTGTAGTTGACCAGGCCATGGCCAATCTCGATGGCCTCCGGCTTTGGGATCCCCGCAGCAGCAGAAGTGGCCATTACACGCAAGTCCTCGGAGCCGGGGCTCTCATGGCCTCCGCCTACAGCTTCGCGCTCAGGCTCATATGCCACACGCACGGCCTGGTTTGCCGAGAAGATGCCCTCCACGCGCTTGATGCCTGCGGCAAACAGCGACTTCTTGAACTTTGCCAGGGCCACCACGGCGCCCGCGTCGATGTAGATCGTGCCTGCACAGTACATGCCGTGCAGAATCCACCACTTGCGGTCGATCATCGGGCGCGACTTTGCAACAAACCGCGTGCACAGCGCGTTGGCCGGCACTGGCGCGTCCGTGGTTAGATCTGGATTCGAGAAGTGGTCAATGATGTCAATCACCTTCTGCGGCGTCGATCCACGAGTAATGATTGTCGTGACTCCGGCGGCAATCGCCAGCTCAGCAGCAATCAACTTTGTTGCCATGCCGCCCGTGCCCACAGCCGAGCCCGCTGACGACACATCCACTGCATCGCGCAGCGCCTTGATATCTGTGACGTTTGTCACTGGCTTGGCCGCGGGATTTGTGCGCGGGTTGTCAGTGTACAGACAGTCCACATCTGTCAGCAGGAACAGGAAGTCTGCGTGCACCATTCCCGCCGTGATTGCTGACAGCGTGTCGTTGTCGCCGAAGCGGATCTCGCCCAGACTGACCGTGTCATTCTCGTTGACAATCGGCACCACGCCCATCTCGAGCAGCGCCTCAAATGTGTTGCACGCGTTGAGGTATTGCGTACGCTACATTTCATGCATATTATGTTGCAATGATCACACCAGGGGCAGGGTATCCAAAATCAGAATCGCAAATCCACAGTGTTTTTAATCAAGAAGTCCCAGGGTAGTATCCGGATATGCCATGCGGATATGTGTGGCGGCAGCTGCAGAACTGCCCGGCCCAGAGGGCAGGGGTCAGAGACAGCCACCGCCGATCACTCAAACAATGATATGATCACACATGCTACCCACAAACGCACATGTGTCAAAATTCGCCGGACAGAGGCAGCATACAACCTCGCGGCGGTTCATCCTCGCATTGTTCTTACCTGTGACAGATCATTCCGCGTGAGCAGCACCTGGGCCACTGGCTGGCCCAGCTGGCCAAATAAATTGTCGTACAGCGCCATCAGACGGCCTTGTCCGACAGCAGCAATTGCCTACATAGTAGAAAAGAAAGAAGCGCATGAAATGCGGCACGTGGAGGCTTGTTGTTAATAACACATATGTGCACCCGTGCAAGACGCATTTATGCTCCCAGAGTCTCGATCCCCCTCCATGGGGGGACAAGTGGGGAGAGGGGCATGATCCCCCTTGCTGCGGCGATGATGACGCATCACCACAAAATGGGCGCGGTTGCGATGTTTACCTGTATAGCAGCAAGCTCCTTGGGCTTGGTGGGCATGTGGAGCCGGCGCATGCCAATGCCGACAGCGCCGCTGGAGACCAGTACGACGTGGTGGCCCTGCTCCTTAAGCTTGCAGATGGTCTCGACCAGCAAAGATAGGTTGGCCAGCATGGGCATGTGCGTGATAGGGTCACAAATTGAGCTAGTGCCGAGCTTGAGCACAATTGTGAGACTCTTGCCGCTGACACTGCTCATATCACTGCACACCGAACTGGTCGGCGACACAGGCCGCGACTGCGACTGCGAGCGGCTCTTTGAGCGCAGACTGTTCTTCGACCGCCGCCTCCGAGGCCCACCATGCTTGTCAACGTTAGTAACCAGCACTGAGCTGGCGTTGCGCCGCAGTGTCGAGGCAGATCCCGACCCAGGAGTACCGATGCTTGACGTGCGTCCGTGTCCCGGACGTGGCGCGCCCAGATCCAGCTGCGAGCTGGTGCCAACTTCCTGCGACAGATGCGACACGGGGTTAAGCGCTGGTGACAGCCGCATTTCAGGCGTGGCCCGATGCTCAGGAGTAGCCGTCCCGGATGCTGCTGGCGGTTGCATGTCCTGCTGTGTGGCTCTGTGAGCTGCCTTCTTGAAGTGTGAGCGGTTGAGCTTCAGCGGCGTGCTACGTGCTATTGTCAGTCCTTCGTCTGGCGACGTCGTGCTCTCCTTGCTACTGGTTACGCCGTCGTTGCCAATAGTGGCCCTTGGATCCCGGGCTTTTGCGTGTGCGTGCTGTGTCTGTCTAGGAGTATGGTCCTTATTCTGCTGAGAGGAAGACGTATGCGACGATGAGGATGAACTATGGATGTCAAACGACTCGGGATCATTAGAGAAGATAAGTCGATTCTGAGCACCACGTCTTTCGCTGCTTCTTTTATTGCCACTGCGGCATCGCTTGGTATCGTTGCTGCTCATGGCTTTTTAAGTAAAAAAGGGTGTCTTTAAAAAGTCTAGTAAGGTGCGACAAAAAGGATGCTCTTCCAAATAGAGCTCAAAAAAAGGAAAGAGGGGGGTGGGTTGGCAACAGGGGTCTTTTTTGATTTTCTCTATCAAGTAAAGAAAGAAAGAAGAATGGGGGTAACGAGAGGGGAGGTCTGCTAGGAGTGTAATGGACCTTTTTCGTTAGGCTTCGAGTTTGGTGAATTGTTAACTGCAACAGCGCGCGTATGTACAATCGCAAGCCTCGAAATAGACAGATCGGCAAATGCTAGTGTACTTCTCGGCTCTCCCCCCCCCCCCGCCTTTTTATACTGATGAAAGCCTCATTGTACGACCTGCGCGAAC
This sequence comes from Coemansia sp. RSA 988, assembly GCA_027577275.1. Lineage (NCBI taxonomy): Eukaryota > Fungi > Kickxellomycota > Kickxellomycetes > Kickxellales > Kickxellaceae > Coemansia > Coemansia sp. RSA 988. Next base: position 63,296 of record JANBQQ010000055.1, on the reverse strand, counting down.
AAAGCCAGAGCCGAGACTCGACGGCGTGCTCTGACAGTGTGTGAGTGGCCCTAACCCCTTTCTAAAAAACCCGTCCAGGGCTGATTGGCTAGGAATTGCCCGCCAGGACCAAAGAAAAGAAATGCAAAACTTGTACGAGGTAATTTTGGACGGTCGCTGGGCAATGATTGCATGTGCGAATCAAGTGGGATTATGTAAATGTTGGGATCCAATACTCTTGACTTGTCCGCAGCTGTGGCCATGTCTTTCTCTTGGCTGCGCTTTGGACCATCTTTACGCAGGCAAATCAACGCGCGCACCACATGCACTGTGAGCTATCTTTGGCCTGGATCACTTGGCCGACAAATGAAGGAATGGACTAGGATTGGATCTGACTTCCAAGAGAAATGGACGGGTGACTATCTTGTCACGCAATGTCTGATTGGAGAGCAAAGGAGAATCAAAAGGAAAGGCTCTCCTGACTTGTATTTTTGGCTCATTATTTTGCTTTTTGGCGCCAGTGACGCAATGTTCTCAAGCTTGATTGGCACAAGTTGTGGCAGACTAAGTTGATTGACTTTACTTTCTTCTATTCTCACTCATTCGAAAACTACAAGTTGTCCAATGCGAGGAGAGAAAGCATTCTTTGAGGCACATGAAACTGCCGCTCTCTTTGCTTTGTTTAGTCTTTATGCTCGCCACTGAGTAGGCCCATCCCTTTCCTATCATGTGCCTCTAGCTGATTGGATGCCGGCTAGCGAAAAGGAGAATACGGAACGCAAAAGAAGAACATTTATGACATGCGTGTTTACTTACCCCCTATTAATTTCTGTGCACGACTATGTCATCGCTGCACGCCACGGCTACTTCAATTGGTCTGATAAGCCGACAGCCGGAATACCACTGCCAGACAACACACATTGATTCAAGGCAATGTAATTCATATGTTTCAGCCTGCTATTGCTTGTCTAAAAGGGCAGATAAATCGCAAGGGGGGGAATAAGGGGCTATACGATGTCTCAGCCTCCATAAACTGCTCTCAATTCTGCATACGCGTTTGATTAATGAGGATCCAAGTAGGGGCTGAGAGAATGGTAAGAGAAAACGTGAAACACAGAAATCTATTTGCCAGCACACGCAAGGGGAAAAGAAAAACAAACAAACGAAACTACAGAAAATAATAAAGTTATTTTCAAACATCTACCCACATTAGACATTCATTAACTGTATGTCTTCCACAGTGGTCGCGCCACCCTTGGCATGTCTTGCGTTCCACCATTTGCTTATCTCATCGACCCACAGAACGGATGACGAAAGAATAAGGATCTTGAGGATATCAAACAGCCCCAAAGCTTCTGTCTGAAATACGTCCTGCAAGAATGGCAGGTAAATTACCCCCAATTGCCCAGCCAGCGAGCCAGCCACCGCAAAGTTGAACGCCGTGTTGCTGAACAGTCCGAAATCAAACACCGACCGCCGAGCCGATCGACATGTCAGCGCATTGAACATGTCGAAACATACGAACGTTGTGAATGTCTACATAGTGCTCTCATCCAAATCGCATGCACCGCAATGGCGGCCCATGTGTGGCAAAAATCTAGATTAGCGCCATATTTGGCAAAGTATTGTTTATACACAGGCTTGCGCATCACCAAGCAAAGAAGCCTTTGCTCGTGTATGTGTATGTGCGTCATTTGGCTTCGTGTGCTTTATCTGTCTGTGACAATTGTGGAGGAGAGTAACGTGTGACGCTCTTAAGCAGATCATTCTCTCCCACCAAGGTTCACAACTCAATTGCTTGTGCTCATAGCTCATATGAGCAATACCTCTCCTCCAGTATGTCAGTCTGCCTTGACGTCCGCAATAAAGAAGCAATATGCGCGCTGGAAGTGCCAACAAGTTATTTCAAATGCTAACTACATGTGCGTCTAAACCAGAGACAATCCCATCACCGGTGCGGTCAGAGCACTGGTCATTGCCTCATTACGCTCTATACACATGCACAAGCACCTCTCAGCACAAAAGGTAGCGTGTGCACACTTCTTGCGCATTAGACATCAATAGACTTACCATGCTTGTATCGCGAGCAGTGACTTCTCCATCCTGCATCTCAGACACATAAATCGACATTGTGCCCGTAACAATAAGCGCTGCCGCAACAAGTACTCGAGTGATCAGCTGTCTAGTGATAATATTAGCATTCTTTTGCCGCGGTGGCAACTTCATGACCTCTGGATCCACCGGCTCCACGCCCAGCGACTGTGCTGGCGGCCCGTCCATCAGAATATCTACAATAAATGCAAAATAGAAACAATTCATGTCCTTTAATCTCGTAATTCACATTATTCCTGATGTTATCGAAGACATCGCAAGGCAGAGGCGTGCGCAGAAAGGCGGCTGTTACAAGGCAAGAAGACATTCAAGCAAATAATGTCTGTCCGCAAACAAAAAAAAAAAGGACAGGCAACGAATAACGCCGTGTTGCTGTTAACGTTGTAAAATGCCGGAAAATGGTGCACAATTCATAGGTTTTGAATATTCGCCTATTGATAGAGAGAGTTCCTAAATCACAATACCACCCACGTCATACTGCTGCCAAATCTGCAACGCTGACCTGTGTACAGACAGGTCGTCTACTCGGTGACAGTTACCACAATAGGGCGGAATCATGGACAAGTGTGTGAATGGAAAGGGAGCGTACTCTGCACAGATCTCTTGTGTAATCACTCAGTGCCAGCTTTGCAGAAGTGTGCATCTGTAGAAACATTCTACTGAGAGATGGCAGACAAGCATGCATATTTCCTTCATACACATAATAACAATGGCAGTCGCATCTCCTTGTCAGAAAGATTTGTATACGTGTACTTACTGATCCATAAAACCTGCATCGCGTTCAGCGGTTGAGGCATCCCCAATATTGTAGACAGCGCGACGAGCGAGAGCGCGGCCACGCTGGTGCTGAGCTGGAAAGTGATAAAATTCCGAATGTTACCGAAAATGCTCTTGCCCTCCTCAATGGCCGCTAGAATAGTCGACAGGTCGTCGTTGGCCAGCACCACATCGGCCGCTTCCTTTGCAACATCTGTGGCATGCTCTCCCATCGACACGCCAATATCTGCCTTTTTCAGTGCCAGCATATCGTTGATTCCGTCGCCAAACATGGCCACCACATCGCCGGCCTGCTGCAACGCGCCAACAATACGAACCTTGTGTCTGGGCGTTGTCCGTGCAAACACTGAGACCTCGCGAATGTGCTCAGCCAGCTCATAATCGCTGACATGATCCAACTGGGAGCCCAGCATGCAGCCATGGGTCTCGCTGGTGACCGGAATACCAATACCCCGAGCAACCGAAACCGCAGTCTTTGCCGAGTCGCCAGTAATCATCATAGTGCGAACTCCCGCACGCATCAGCTGCTCAATCGTCGTACCAACGTCCAGCCGTGGTGGATCGTGCATCACAAAAAGTCCACCAAATACCATCGTCTGCTCTTCAATGCCAAAGGCTGCAGCAACCACACGTAGACCGCGCAATGAGAGCTGATTCGAGTGGTTGTTGATTCCATCAATCACCTGCTCAGTAAGCGGCTCAAGCGCGCCAGTTGGTCCAAAGGACATTGTGCATCGAGCCATGATTGTCTCCAGTGCGCCTTTCATGTACACGACGTTCTTCATTGCGCCAGGCGTCTGCGGAATAGCCGGCTCAAATTCTCCTCCTATCGTCACCTGCATGTACTTGGTCTCGGAGCTGAAGGGCATCTCGGATATGCGCTCAATCCTATCGCGCTCATCAAACTGACGGGAGCGCAACACAGAATTGAGAATAGCAATGTCCGTGGCTTGGCCTATAAAAGCACCCTTGTTGTCGACTCCAGAATTATTACACAGGTTGCCGATGCGCAGCAACTGTAAATAAGACCTCGTCTGGGCAATCGCCGCTGCCGTATCGTCGTTGAGTGGTGATAGGCCATCAGCTGGCGTGTACAAATACTGGACCTCCATGCGGTTCATTGTCAAAGTGCCTGTCTTGTCCGCGCAGACGACGCTAACCGCACCCAGTGTTTCGACCGAAGGCAGCTTACGGCAGATGGCCTTGCGTTTGGCCATCTTGAACACACCCAGCGCAAGCGTCACAGTGACTACAATAGGCAGGCCTTCAGGAATGGCTGCAACTGCCAGCGATACCCCAATAGTGAACATCTCAAGCCAACCCTTGCCCTGAATTAGTCCGATCAGAAAGATAGCACCAATCGCCACGAACGAAGCAACGGACAGCTGCTGTCCCAACTTGTCCATATCCCGTTGCAACGGCGTGCGTGGCACCTCAATGTCCTGCATCATCGCGTGGATCTTTCCAAATTCAGTGTCAGCGCCAATCCGCAGTACCACTCCTACGCCGTGTCCATTGCGCACAAGTGTGCCTGTAAAGCCAATGTTATGTCTCTCTGCAAAAGTCAGTTCCATCACCCCTGGTACTGGCGCAGCGACACTTGCGACCGATTTTGACAGTGACTCGCTCTCGCCAGTCAGCGCAGATTCGTCGACTTCAAGATGGTGAGCACTGACAATGCGCACGTCTGCTGGAATGCGATCGCCAGTTGAAAACTTCACAATATCCCCAGGCACCAGATAATCAGCCAGAATCTTTGTCAGCTCACCATCCCGCATTACGTGACAATGGTTTGGCACTAGAGAAGCCAACGCTTCTAGCGACTTTTCAGACCGATACTCCTGCACAAATCCAACTGTCGAGACAATCAAGATGGCCAGTGTGATACTGAAAGCGTCGTCCCAATTGCCGACCAACACCGACACGCCCGCTGAGCCCAAAAGAAGCATAACCATCGAGTTTGTGACTATGCTTTTGACAAACTTCATTAAAAGTCCCTCTTCCTCAACGCTCTTTAGCGTGTTATGTCCATAGATATCTAGTCGTTGTCGAGCATTACGCGCAGTTAGTCCCTTGGCCACATCGGTGCATAGCGAATCCACCACTGCATCCGCGTCTTCCAACGCATATTCGCTGGTTGTTCGCAGCGTACCTCGTGGCAGCTCAAGCTTCTGTGGTGGTGGATATAACGTCTCTACTACTGGAACTGGCATCATTTGTCTGCTAATACCTCCTTTTCTGTTTGCTGGAATGAGTAACCTTGTGGTGCACGTGGCAGAAAGGGGGGCAGAGTCCTTGAAGTATTTTGCTAGGACAAGCTAGAAAGTGCACTAAATGCAGCCGTAGATGTTGTCCACAAGCATAAAGCCAACAAATTGAAACAACAAGTAAAAGTAATCAAGTAAGACCAAAGGCAAAGTGGGCCAAGAAGGCTGCGCGGATGGAAAATTCGCAGACAAGTGGGGCGAGCAGTGGAAAACAGAATTATCGCTTCTGATCTACTTGAATAGTTAATTAAATCAAATATATTCGACACGATTTCCAAACCCATGCATGCGCTTAAAAGATTGCACAGTTTCCAAAGAAGGGGTTGAACCCAGTTTCGTTATCTACGTTTATTAAGCCACCCAAATGTCATTCTAATAAATCATATATTTTGTCTAGTTCAGTGCGCGGATGGCCATCTCAAAGCCAATAAAGGTAGCCGCATTGGCAGGTGCCGCTCTCAGTAAGCATGGAGATATGCCGCGGAAAAAACCCCGCAACCCTTCCTTCTCGAAGGTCTTCCTAATGCAGTCAATCGAGCCGTTGTATTTCTGAGCGCTGCCAGCAAATCCATCTGTCTGCATCTTGCTCTTGACCACATCAATCGGGTAAGATGTGAGCCACATGGCAAAACCAGCAGCCGCGCCATACATACACACCAGCGAGGAGGAGATATCCGAACGTGCCATTCCAGTCTCTGTCATCTTCCGCTGAACCAATGCTTCGTATGCAAGGAAATACATTCCAAAGCCATTGAGCTCACGAATAACAGTGGGCACTTGACCCTTGTAGATTCCAGCAGTGCCAAAGCTACGGTATATTTTGCGGATGCAGTCGATCGGGCCTTTATATTGAGCTGCAGAACCGGATGTCTGGACCTGCAGACGCACCCTAACGTGCTCAACTGGTCCAGAGATTACGCTGTTGGCAGCACCAGCTGCTGCGCCAGATATATACAGCTGCATGGGCGTCAGCATCGGAGCCTGGTTGTTGGGAGTCTTATTTAGACGTCCAAAATACCTCTTCATTTGCTCGACCACGAGGAACTGAACCGAAACACATAGGCCAACTCCCACCAGGGGCGTTGTGGTTCCTTTGTAGAAACCACCGAATCCATCGTTCAGCACCGTCTTGCGTACAGCATCCATTGTTCCTTTGTATATGTCAGGCTGCGTCTGCAGGCGTACCTTGACAGTGTCAAAGGGTTGTCCGGCTAGCACCTGTGCTATGCCACCGACTGAGCCAGCAAAACAGTCCTTCACTGCGCGCATCGCGCCGCTACTCTGATCAACCCGTTCGACCTGGTTCACGTTCTGTTGTACATCCATCTTTTGAGATCAGTACAAGAATAACAGCGAACAAAAAGGGGGAATAAATATGAAAAGAAACACGGGTAACTTTCAAACAGATGGGAAAAGGAAAGGGAAGGGATGCGGTAAATTTATGTTGTGCCATGCAAACCAGAAACACACCGCTTGCTCCTTTTCTCAACAGGTTTTCGGATTTTGGAGTGCTTGGCTTCCCTGTTAAGTGGGCAATGGATGCGCCGTGACGACACATTTCGCTGGTCCGATGTTGCACCGAGCTACCGTTGGAACTTGCTTGCTCCCCCCCCTCTCTCTTTGACAGTAGGAACATTCGAGACGTGGACCAATCATGGGCGTTTATCAGTTCCGTCTTATACAACTGTCAATCTGCAAGCGTAACTTTGCAATATCTGATGCAATGCCGTCTAGCTTGAGCGCAGAATCATCTTGCTCTATCATGTCCAGCACGGTGTCGATGCGCTCCAGCGCACGCTTTAGACTGGGCGCAGATCGGAAGTACGGATCGAACCGAAGCAGCTCTGGACAGCCTTTCGGCACATCTATTTCGCGTATGTAGAGGTCTGCCATATACTGCAAGAACTGAATAAAGCCGCGATAATCTGTTCCACTGTCTGCACGAAGTACGAGCTGTACCTGCTCTTCAAATCCATCCATATCAGCAACATCCCTTAGCGCATGATGCACCGCTGCCTTGTCTGATGCTAACCGTGCGTAGAGAAAACGAAGATTAAATTCGTTGGCCCAGTTATGATTAATAGATATGGTGTCGCCAATATTGCGCACCTGGTGCCACCAACCTGAGGGCACAAACACAGTCTCGCCTGCTCGCTGTACAAACTCTAACCTTTGCACTTCCTTGAGTCGTGGAAACTGCTGCGCATCATAGTCGTCTAAATTATACACCCAGTTACCCAGGCTGTCTGTGAACAAGGAATTTTGACCTGGAGCAACTAACGTCCACCGCTTTTCACCGCAGATATTGGCGCTCCACGAGTACGATCGGAATACGTCCTCGTGGAATGGCGTCCATGTCCCATCACCACACATATAGCAAAACCGGTAATCGTCATTAGATGACGAGATTCCATCATCATAAAATAAATTGATCCAGTCATCCGACAGACATGGTAGTGGCGTGTATGCGCTAAATTCTGGATTGGACTTTGTAAAATGCCAATCCTTGCAGTACAGTCGGGATAGAGGATTATCTTGCCATTGCTGTATAAACTCGTGGAATTTCATCTCAACACGCTTTTGGTCTGTGAAAAATGCTGTATCGCATTCAGCCACTTGCACAGTAGCGTTGCCGTAGAGCTCTATAAGTCGCGTAAAGTTTGGTCGGCCATCTGATACCCATTCATCCCGCGCAGTCCAATTTTTGGTGAATTTTGGCCCTAAAACCACTGGAACATTGGGTTCTAAAAAGTCGTGCACAAACTCGTCAATATCTATTGACTCCCTGCGCTCGATCTTATCCTCCATTTAAAGTAGTGGTGTTGCAAATATGTAGCTAAATCACAAACATGTTTCAATGTCATATATATTTTTTTTTTGCTAATTTTTTGGTATACCCCTTTCTACCGCTGGCAATTAGGGAAATGTTTATGGAATTGGAAAGATGGTGCTTGTGCAATATAGGTGCGATGAGGTTAATCTACTGATATGGTAATATTCTGGGGTTTACTACTCCAACTAAAAATCATTCCTTATGTGTCAATTGGATAGCCCTGTACCAAGTCATTGGGTATATTTCCAAAACATGATGATTGCTGTGGAGGTAGAGAGAACCGCAAATCTGGGTGAATCAAGTTATCCTAATTCCCCACAGTACAGTCCACTTCCCCCCCCCCCATAAATGGTGGTTGTGGAGAAGTGACGACAGACGCAGCATGTGAGCATTTCCAGTCTCATATCCGTCAATGATTCTTTTTGCTAACACACCTGGCTATCAATAAACACTCTTTCTCCTCTTCTACTGTGCACATCGCTCTAATTTTCTTTGGCCTATATTTTCTATTGCATTGAAGTGTAAAGCTGAGCAACTAGCAGTACTAAGATATCTCGAAAATGATGACATCACTGTCTTTTCAACAGCTAGTTGGAGGACTACAGAGGCAAGGAGTGAAGCAGGCACTGGCGGAGACCTTTAAAATCGAGTCAGAAAAGGATCGCGAGCGGATGGAACAAACAGATGCTACCAGCGATGCACAGCGAGGAAGGAATTTTGACCTTAATCGTTATAGCGATGTTTTGCCGTTTAATCACAACCGTGTGCGTCTCGCAGGCAAAAATGACTATATTAATGCCAGTCATATTGAACTTCCTCCGCAGATCAGCAACTATCGCTATATTGCAACACAGGGACCATTGTCGCATTCAGTTGCCGACTTTTGGCGCCTTATCTGGGAGCAGCGTGCAACAGCTATTGTGATGCTTGCTAATCCGTATGAGGCTGGCAAGAGCAAATGCTCTGTGTATTGGCCACAGCAGATAAACGCACAGTATAAGTATGGTTATTTTACAATCACACTGTCTGGCGAACGAAAGCTCGAACTCTGTCCGTCAGTGGTAGTGCGCAAGCTATTAGTGCAGAATTCTTCAGAAAGTGAAGTCACTCGGACAGTCACGCAGTTGCACTTTACTGGATGGCCTGACCACGGAGTTCCCTCATCACCACTGCCAATGTTGCGAATGATCAAGGAACTACGTGAAAATATACAACCTCCTTCAGATTCTCCAGTGGTTGTACATTGTAGTGCTGGTGTTGGACGTTCGGGTAGCTTTATGGTTATTGATGCTGCTGCTGGTTACCTTGCACAACATTCGGATTATTCTGGTGATCTTGTTGCTGACCTGTTTAGGAGCTTGCGCAGCCAGCGCACTATGATGGTACAGACCCTTTCGCAGTACATGCTCTGTTATGAAGCAATTAACTTTATGATTAACAGTGATATTTAAAAAAAACTTTTCAGGGCTTATACAACTTGTTTCTTGAGAAAAGTTGATTTTTTAAGTTGAACATTTTTCTATTCAAAACTATATCATTAAAAAAAGAATTTCTGTTTGGTTCTCGGGTTTTGAAACATCAGATAATATTATATTTGTGGTGCTAATGGCATGAAAAATAAAGAAGAAAGTTGATGCTTAGTTAAAGTGCAAGATGTCGAGATGGCAATAATTATATAGAATATTTTCATGATGGTTCTCCATATAATGACTAGATTTAGGAATGAAATTAAGCACATCGCAATGTTGGTGTTTCTCTATCCCTGTCCCGGAGCGAAGGCAATTATGAGCTTATTAGCCATCATCCAACCAACACTTATAGTTTATAAATCAGCCTGAGCTAAGCATTCCTTTGTACTTTAACATGCAGAATTAAAACTAACGACTACCGTCGACGGAATACTCCAGTTTTTACCGCAAATCCTATAAGGGTACCAAATTACAGATATATATTACATTATTGTATATATTTCTCAATAGTATCTGCTTCATATGTAGATAGCATAGTATACCTTGATGTGTCTTATCGATTAGTGTTATATATATTGTAGCTATAGAGCCTTACTTTGAAGACATTGCCTCTGCAAGCAAGCCAATAACAGATATTTTGGAATGACATTGTCAAATAAGCCCAAAGACACTGTATGCAGAATGCAGAGCATTGCGCATGGATGATGCAGACGGTCCAAGTATAAATTTTGTAGAAGCAGCCCATCAATGTTGAGTAAGAAGACGTGACTGGCGTTGCTGTGCTTTGGAAGAGGGAGGCCCACATCTCACAGTCTATTAGGGCTTTATAAAAATTCAGGATCACTTCAGTGAGCCTTGAAATCCCAGCAATGTGGCGGACCGCCAATGTTTACGTGAGTCCGGTCTATGTGGCACCCGATCTCTCTACGGACCTTTGGGTTTACATTTGTGTAAAAGCAATAAGCACAGAGCAGTTGGCTTGTAAAAGTTTTTTATTCTGTCAATGCCATCAACGAATAGTAAAAAACTATCACAACCAACCAAATATGGAAGCGAAGATCCAACAAATTAAAGCGATTATCGGGGCCCAGTACCAAAACTGCGAACACATTTCTGTGTGTTGCACAAAGATGTTTGTGTGGCTGTGATGCAGAAGATCTGGTGGCGGATTGGTCCACCAAAAAGATTGAGCCTTTGCAGAACTCACAGTCCTTTTCATGCTAAGTCGGCAGATGTGGAAAAAAAGATTGATTAAGTCTTTTGTTCCCAGATTTCTTCTTTAAATCGAGTTGCCCTTTTGCCTTTTCTTCTCCCAGTCTCCTTCCCCTCCCTTAAGAGTTCTTTCTTCGGTTCAATTCATAGAGTCAGTACTTTTTTTCACTCAAAGCTTAGCTGGAAAATACCTTTAAAGCTCCCTTTTTCTCCACCACTTTCGCTTGCATCTACGGAATCCTTCAAAATTCCTTCTTACAGTTCTTCGTTTAAGGACACCTACTAGATATTTATATAAACCTGTGTGCACATTTGTACACGAGACTACACAGTATAACAGAACCATGGCGCTGAAGGTACGAGAGGAAGAGAACTTGATGACAGAGCTTTTTTTTTTATAAAAAGTGCAACTGAACATATGCTAACTGAGCATGCTGATACTATATACTACGAATATTTTGATTTAGGCAGAGTTGGAGCAATGGCACCAAGCTGTGGAGCTCTTTGATCAGCAGGACTATGACTCGTCGTTAGATATATTCAAGGTAAGGATTCCCGAAATAGGCTGGATTCCTTCCAAGTCTCTGACAAAAAAGACGAATCACCCAACCCCCCACGCTGTTGCTTACGTTCTGACCTACGGTTGGGCCATGTGTCTGGGAGTGATTCAACGCTGCTGGAGTGCATCAAACAGGTTTTTTTTTTGTATTGAAACGTCAGTTTGGTTGCAATGTCCTTAATTTCTTAACGTGTGTGATTGGGTATGTTTTTGTAGACGATTGCAGATTCCGCCAAGATACATTTCAACATTGGGCTCATCCTGGGTCGCAAGGGTGATCATACAGCAGCGGTAAGTTTCTTTCAACTATTTATAGCAGCAAACGCTGCATTTTTCCCAAAGAATGACAACCTAGCCCATTGGCACTAAGTGTATACAAACAGATAAGGTGTTCGTCTTTTGGCGTGTAGATTGACGCGTACAGCAAAGCGCTCGAGCTTGACCAATATCTGGTAGTGGCATACTTTCAGCGGGGTGTAGCGCGAATGGTGATGCAAAAGAATGCAGAGTCACTCAGCGATTTTAATAATGCGCTCAAGTATCTACGCAACAACGAATTCATTGATTACACGCAGATTGGACTAGAGTATAAGGTTTACACATGTGAAGTGCTATACAACCGTGCACTGTGTTTCTTCTGTTTGGGACAGGAACAGGACGCGCAGGATGATCTTACGGATGCTATTAGACATGCGGTGGAGGAGCGTCACTCGTGGATCAAGAAGGCAATCGAGTCGCGCGGGATGGACTGTCCACTTTATTGTGTACCAAAGGGTGTGATCTACCGGCCTTCGGCTAGCAAGCTGAGAAGTACAAAGAAGATTGACTTTTTGGGCTCGGCAAAGGTTATTGCTTCGGCAGATGGCAGAGATAATTTTACGGGATTCAAGGGGGCATTAGTACGGAAAGAGACACTAAGGAATATGTCGCCTGGAGCCGTGGGGCGCAGTGAGACAGTAAAGCACATGGGCACTGGTCCTTTGGCACATAAGTCTATGCGTGTACGTCGGTCTTCGCCGCCGCCAGACGTGGGGTCTGGTCGCGGACTGGCGCGCTCCAATACTGTGCCAGCTAAATATCAGGAGGTTGGATCGCTACCCAACCATCACCCTGGATCCTCTTCATTGGCGAACGAAGTATCATCTAGCGTACCACCGCGTAGCATTCGCATGCAGTCAGCAGACAACATTAATGAACGTGGTAGCGAATCAGACGGGACATCTGACTCTTCAGCATTCTCAACGCCATCTGCAACACCAATGTCTGGCCCACCAGATGGTATGAGTCCCGATGACACATCACCTTCGACGCCAAAGTCGGCAATGAAAAAACCAGCGAAAAATGGCGCGGTTGATCCGCTGGACATTATTCGTGCTGGATTGGCACGACGGACAACCCTGAAAAACCAACAGCGTCAGCAACAACAGCAAATGGGTGGTGCACGGGCCCGGCTACCACAACGCGCGGGAACTATGAATCACGCTCCATCGCGCGGTGGGATGAGCAATAGCGATAGTGATAACGGAAAGTCGCAGTTGGCTGGACAGCTACGTAGCAATCTGGGAAGTGATATGCGCAGCAGTGGTCCATCTCCTGTGCCGCAGAGGGCCACTGCACAGTTTGCGCGCTCTGAAGTTATTATGCCGGTGATCCAGCGCTCCAACACTGAAAATTCGGGGAATACATCGTCTGAATACCCGTCAGCTCATGTGTCGCCCGAATACGGCGATAGCAACAGTGCTGACCAGCACTCGCTCAACAATCCTGTGATGATGACGCCTCCACTCACTCACGAGGAGCTAACTGCACGCGGCGTGGGCGCAACCAATATTGGCCAGGGGGTTGCAGCACCACGGGCACAGCCAGGTATTTCCACATACCCTACGTCATCGTCGGCTAGTTTGTCTGCATCGCCAGCATCTCCTGCGCCAGGACCAGGTGGAAATGGCAGCAGCATTGCACAATACGGCTCCCTAGCAGGTTCGCTAGTTGCCGGCGGTGGTCTGCGACGGGCGCCGACTAAGAAGGACTCAATGAAGGTCAAGGTACACTTTGGTGATAGTATTATCAATCTGATGATTCCAAAGCTAGCGAGCTTTGAAACGCTCCGTTCCAAGATTTCTGCCAAATTGGCCAATGCCATTTCCAGTGGCCAACCCTCTCGCGCTCCCTTGCTTATCCATTATCTGGACGAGGATGGCGAGGCTGTGCTGATGACTGATGAAGATGATTTTCAACTTGCCAAGGCATATGCTGGTGGTGACATGTCTACTCTAGAGACAAATGTTGTTGAGCGTTTGGAACTCTGGTGCTCCTATACAGGTTGACTGTCGTTGTTGACTGGAACATAATTTTTTTACATTGGCCAAATCAATGGTAAACAAATACAGATTCTTTTTGCAAAAAGAAAAACGTTCGAGTTAGGATTAGGGTGTCGTTTGTCATTTGGTAATTCGTCATCGTCTGCTTCTTGCTCCAATATTTGCAGCACAAAATTAATATCAGTCATCTTGCTATTGCTCATGCCACTCATATCCTGCGACATGGGTAGCAGCAGTAGTTAACCACTATAGTTGGAGTAGTCCGCAATACAAGATAACTAGCAAACATAGATCGATTACCGTTCATTAAGAACATTCATTACACAGTCCATTAAAAATAAATGTATAATTTCCTTCATCATCACCCACACCTATGTGCATTAGCAATATCAACCATGCTGACAACGCCTCTATCCACAGCATAAACGCATTGCCCTCCTGACACAAAAACGCCATGCTGATTGCCCTTAAAAATATCTTTTTTTTCAAATTTTAAAACATCTTGGAAGAAACGGAAGCAACATATTATACTCTTTCAAAGATGTGATACCAATATCGCTACCGTTGTCGACATTAGCAATTGGCATAAGAAAAGCAATTTAATACATTTACTTCTGCTCAAAAAAAGACCACTAGTAAAGTGTAGCTATGCTGAAAGGTATAATCTCAGTTTCTAAAAGTACGACACGGCGACAGCAAGTGCAGCGGCAGCAGCACCAAGAGATGTTGACATACGAGCGGAAATAACTCCTGAGCTTGTGTCTGATGAGGTGTCATCTGTCGCCTCAGAGGAATCCGACGCTGATGACGATTCGCTAGATTCGGATGTGGTCAGTCCACTCACAGATGCTCCAGTTTCAGATTGTGCCTGAACGGTAACAGCAAGAAGCGCAATAGAAGCAATCGACAGAACCTTCATTTTGTATGTGTAGTAAAAAATATATATACCTTATTTTGAGAAGAAGAAAACGTTATAATGTTCTTTTTTTGACGAGGAGAGAGAAAGCTTCGTCATGCCCGTTGGCTGTCATATTTATATTCAGCTCGGATGAGGGAGGACAAAGGCAAAAGTTGGCTGAGAGATTTGAGAGAAGGAAAAGAAGCGCATTACATCATCAATGCCAATGTTTCACAAGAAATGTTCTCTGCAGATTGAGACGTTCCGCCACAATAGAATTACCGGTGCGGAATATTTTAGAGTGAGAAATGAAGCTCAACCTATCGCTTGTCAAGCCCCCCGCGAATCTTGTGCACTTGCACGAGCGTTCTCTGTCACTTTTAAAAAAAGATCAGCTTTTCCATATCTGGCCATTTGTTCCAATGCGCTTACTGCTCTTAAGAAAACTCTTGGCGCATCAAAGGATATTATTTGTGTCAGCCAATGCTCTTTTTTTTTGGCAGCAAGTGGTCCCTTGCTTTTGCACTATGAGACAACAAAGCATGTGCGTTACTGGCGCTAGTAAAGAAGGACCAAGAAATAGAATAACAGCATATTTGTAATAGTTTTGAATAGAGCCATAGTGTAGATAACTTTAGCAACGTCTTTACCCTTATGCCGCTCGTATTCCCCTAAAGGAGGGTCTAGTTAGGTGTGGAATCGTTAAAGGCCGCAAATGTTTGTCTGGTTACTATGTATTCTGGCATGAAATCATCCATCAATGCATGCATGCGTATAAACATGTTTTCTTCATGCGGATTGTTGTTCTCGCTCTCACAATAAAAATGTCATCCTTCTTCTAGCATACCAACATCTGGCAATAAGTACATGGTTTATATACCTGTGTACGTGCGTTGTTCTTGTCCTTCTCCCTCCTCTATATATTATCTGTTTTACACAATTTGTTAAGCTTTTGTCCGTCCGACCATGGACAACGCTAGGTAGAATGGGTAAATGCGCGATACTTGATAAATTATATCAATGCTCCGGCTGCCTGATTGGTTTGAATAGAATGTATCGTTGGTCAAGCAACTTCACCTAGTATACAACATTATCCAGAAATAGTGAATGTATTTTGCATCTTTCCTTTACTTTAAATTAATTTGTAGTTGTCTTACAATACCCGTATAAGTCGCTTTTAGACTATATTCAAGTTAATCCGGACAAATAGTTGGGCAAAGTATTTTTGTTGCATATTTGTACGGAGATACACCACGCTATTGTAATTTCCAATCCAGTTATTTAAAAAATACCTGTATATATTTTGTGCTGTAGACAATGTCGCGGGTATACATGCGGGTGTAATCTTTTTACGGGGCTTTGGTCCAGGGGTCGGGGTTTTAGGAGTTTCAAAGGTTTAGAAGGGGTTTGGAAGAGAGAGAGAGGGTTTGGAAGAGAAACTTATATTAGGTAAGTCCACCTAATTATATGGCAAAACTTATTAAAGCAAGCATCAATTAGTTGGAGAATAGACACTAAGAAAAGTATTGAATATTAATATTAATTGACATGCGTTATAGAAGAATTACTAAAGCTAAGAAAATCATAGCCACTCCGCCCAAAGGCGCCTCTGGAACCAAGTGAAGAGGTCCGCGAAAGCAAAAAAAAAAAAGTTTGTGGCTCTGCAAGAGCCCAAACGGCAGTCTGAGCTTTTGCGGAAGCGAGCACTGCGAGCAGCCGCTTCACTTGTTATCAAACATAAAGAGGAATTTCTATATTAGAAAGCGGCTAGCAGCACTGACACACCACCGGCAATAGCTAGTGAGGCAATCGAGACAAACGGCTGAACACCGTCGCTGCTGGTAGAGTCATCATCGTCATCATCGTCGATATCGCACTTATCAGTGTCTAACACAGTTTCTGTAGAAGCATCCACAAACACAGTTGATGTTTGCAGCTCCTCATCATCATCATCTTCATTGTCTGTCGTGCTATTAGTGTCCGTTGTGCTCTTGCCGTCATCTTTGGAACTGCTATCGTCATCACTACTGTCGTCGTCTTTGGTATCTGTATTATTGTTTTTGCTAGAATCATCACCATCATCGTGGTGGTCATCATCATCACCTGTGTTTGACTCAGAGGCCTGCTTCGAGTCGCTTGTATCCTCGGGGGCCTCGTCCTCGTGGCCAATGCGGAACAATGACTCTGGACCCTCGGGATTCGGCATGGCTGCACCAACCGCTGCCAAGACAAACGCCACCACAGCAAACTTTGTAATCTGCATTGTTCTATGAGACAAGTCAACACAACAATAGACTGTTGCGGGGTATTTGAAAATGAATGGAAGAAACGCCTGCCTGCTTCCTATTAATGCTAGAGATGAAAAGCTACAAATACAAGTTTTTATAGCTTATTTTAGAAGAAGAATTTTGTTGGTTTGGGATTGAGAGAGAAAATGCTGTTGCTGTTGAGATTTCTTTGCAAGAAAATTTCGCTATTCCTACTTTTGATAGATTGACATGACTGTAGATCCACAACCCGCAGCCAATAGCAAACAGTAGTTTGGCCCTGGACCACTTTGCAGGGAACTGCAACGAAGCAATAATTCTAAAGCGGCAGTCTCCAGCAGTGGTGTACGTTCATTGTGGAATTGCGGCCATGCGTTAAGCACGTATGCAGCAATGCTCAAGAACCCACATTTGGTTTTTAGGGGATACAGGCCTTCAGGCTTTCAAGGTCCACCCACAGTCTTCCAAATTGCTTCACAGTTCTGGATCTCCTTAATAGCAAATGTGGAAACTACGTCATTAGCTTTATAGAAGAATGAATGAAAAGGAGTATATTAGTGAGGATATAGCAATGGCCATCGGGAGACACAAAATGAAAGGCTCATGAGGGCTGCGCCTCCTCAATAAACTCGACAGCAGCCTCCTGCGTAATGGAAGACATGTGCGAGACTTTGTTTTCAAAGATGACGCCATAAAACTTATCGGCATGAGCCAGCATCTCGGGACGGAAGGTGGTGATCACAAACTGCGAGGCGCGGCTGAGATCGTAAACCATGTCGGCAACAGCAGTGCGGTAGACAGCGTCGAGGTTGGCGTCAATCTCGTCGAACAGGTAAAACGGTGCAGGATCGCAACGTTGGATAGCAAATATCAGCGCCAGCGCCACCAGCGACTTTTGGCCTCCAGACAGCTGCCGCATGCGCAGGCCCTCATCGGACTTGCTGTTAAATGACACGCGGATGGACACACCCACATAGTTCTCAACCGCAGCGGCGTCCGCATCTTCCATGGGCTCGTCGTTGTCCTCGTCCAGTCCATCCATACGCCGTAGCATTACTAGCGCACCCTTGCCTGCAGGCACCAGGCGCTCAAACACCTGACTAAAGTATTTGGATACCTGCTTGAATGTGCGCTCGATGGCCTCATCCTTTCTCTGGTCCAACACCTCAATCAGCTCCTCAATGGACGTCGCCGATTGGTCCAGCTCCTGCTTGCGTTGCTGGATGTTCTCGCGCTGCCGCGCAAACACGCTAAACTGCTCAAAGGCCTTCTTGTTTACGTGTCCAAACTTCTTCAGCTTCTCGTTGGTTTTGTGCAGCTTCTTAGCCAGCCGTGGCAGTTGCGTGCGGTTAAAGTTGCGGAAGGCTTCCTCTGGAAGTACGCCCAGCTCCTGAATGTTGCGCATGTATTCGCTCTTCTTTTGCAGATAGAGGCTGCGCTGTGCCAGACACTTCTCCAGTTGCTCAACGTCCTTCTGCACGAGCCGCGCCTCGCTTTCCAGAGTACCATTGACCTCAGTCAGCTGTCGCTCTAGTTCGGCAATTTCGCGCGTCTTCTCCTCCATCTCGGCATGCACGTCTGCAAGCCGCGCAGTCACGTCCTCTTGAAGTTTCGCTACCCGTGCTAGCTCGCGGCTGCGCGTGCCGATGCGTGTGTCCGGATTCTCGGCAAGGGCCTGTTCCAGTTGCCTCCGAGCGTCTTCCAACCGCATGCGCAGCCCAAGTCGGAGCTCGCTCTGCAGCACATTGCGCCGACCTTCCAACTCTACACGCGCCAAAGACAGCTTCCCCAGTTGGCTCGCCTGTGCATCGACTTCGGGCACTAGTCGTTCCAACTCGCTACGCTCGCTCGCGCTCATTGCGCGCGCAAACGGTGCCTGGAGTTCTGCCTGCAAGGTCTGCAGCTCAAGCTCCGTGCTGCGCTGCTGCGAGTGCAGTGCCGCCAAGGACTTTTCCGCACCTTCGCAGAACCGCCGTGCATCTGCCTCCTCCTTCGAAAGTCGCTGCTGCTCCTGAACTGCCGCGCCACGCTCGCTGCCAGCCTGCGCTGTGCGCGCACCCAATAATTGCAGCTCGCTGTGCAGAGCCGTGATCTCCTGATCTAGCGCTGCGAGTGCTGCTTGCGTTTCTTTGGCCTGGATGTCTGCTGTCTGAGCGCTTATGCGCGCCTTCATTAGCGCCTTTGCTGCTTCAAGCCGCGAGCCTTTGCGGCTGACAAACCCGCCCATCAGCTCTCCACGGCGGTCGGCCTTGTCACCCTCCAGCGTGACAGCGGTGAGCCCCATGCTGCGTGCATATCCACTGCCGACGTCTAACGAAGGGCAAATGATAGTCTTCCCAAACACCTGCTGAAATGCTCGCTGGAAGCGCTGGTCAAACCGGAGCCGTTCGATCATTGGAATTGCGTCGCTAGCTTCTGGATATGTTGTCGAGCTCGCCCGCACACGGTTCAGCGGAATAAACGTCAGCCGTCCAAGCTTCCGCTTCTTCAGCTCGCCCAACACCCGAGTTGCTGTATCGTCTGTATCCACGACAATATGGAATAGACTGGCCCCAGCAATGGTCTCTACACACGTGCGGTATGTCTCATCTACCTCGAACAGCTCGAAAAGCGGACCATATATCCCTGTTAGTCCAAGTCGCTCTTGTATCTCTGACAGCGCCTGTAGCCCTTCGCCAGTTGCCCGATCAATCGTCCCACTCAGTGCTCGCTCCGTGCGCTTCAGCTCGTCACGCAGATCACTGCTAGCTGCTGACAGCCGCGCTTCCTTGCGCCATAGCTCCTTGCGCTGACTGGCTTTGACATCCTTCTCCTCCTTTAGCTGCACTTCGCGCGCCTGCATCTCGCTAATCTGCTCTATAGATTCGTCTGCCCGTGTCTTTGCCCCTTCTGAGGTCTGGATTACTGCTGCCAGACGGCTCTGCAGTTCCTCATGCTCGCGCTTTGTTGCCGCAATTTGCTCGCGCTGCTGCTGCATGGATTCCTCTACCCGCCGTATCTCGCTTGTCAGCCACACATCGCGCGCCTTCTTACTTTCAAATCGTCCACTACGACTCTGCCTTTGCTGGAGCGATTTGCGCTGCTGGTCTGCCACCTCATACTTCTCGCGTAGAGCCGTTTCTGCTGCAAGCGCCTTATCATAGTCTGCGGTTGTCCTGGCCAGCTCGTTCTCGCGCTTGCGGATGTCTTTACTGAGGTTGTCCACAGTACGTCTCAGCTCTGTGATACCTTCGCGGCCCAGTGTGCGATCCTGTTCCAGACTTTGTATGGCGGATTCAATCTGTGCCCGCGTACGAGCGTGCTCCTCGGCCTCGCTGCTCAGTTGCTCGCGATCGATCCCCAGCATTTCGAGGGCTTGTTTTGCCCCGCGGATCTCGGGCTCAAGACTAGCCACCTGTCGCTCAAGCTCGCCTGTGGCCTCCTGACGCGTGTTAACCGTTACGACAAGTTGCTCACGCTTAATGTCAATCTCATCTAGCTGCTCCACTACATCTTCCTGTTCAAGTGAGTAGATTGCATATTCAAGGCTGCGTCTCTCGCGGTCCAACATGCGATACTTGTCTAGCTCCTCCTTCTCGCCATCAAGCTCGCCAAGCCGTTCTTCGATCAGAGCAAGGTCTTCGGAAATTTTGCTCCGCGTGCGCTCGGTCTCCTCGATAATCTTAAGACTGTTTTCGCGCCGTGCCTCATATACGCGCGTCCCCGCAACTTCCTTGAGCAGTGCCAAACGCTCAGCATCCTTTGCGTGCGTCAGTGACGTGATTCGGCCTTGTGGCACAATATAGTAAGGATTCGAACGCGAGAACCCAGCACTTTCCAACAGACTGTTGATTTCGGCCTTTGTCGAACTCTTACGGTCGAGCGAATAATCGTCCTTCTTGAGACCTATGGTTCGCCGGACCACCGTCTCGTCTTTTCCGGTCGGAAACCGTCCGTCGCTGTTGTCGAAGATCACCTCGACAAATGCTGACATGGTTGATGGCCCAGCGCCTTCGTGTAACAATGCCTGGCGCTCCTCGCGGCCCAGGTTGGTGTATGCGTCGCTCAGCACAAATCGCACGGCAGCGAAAAAGTTGCTTTTCCCAGAACCATTGCGCCCAACCACTACATTGTGGTGCGGGCTCAATGGTTCTGTCGTCGTCTCATCCTTGTAAGACTTGAAGCCCTGGATCGTAATCTATTGTACTTTTAAGTATTAAACATGGATGGGAGATGACTACAGCTTTAGTAGAACAACAGCAACGTCTAGCGTATGATGCACTAAACTACAAACGAACAGGTGGTAGCGTAAACCGCTTGCCACTTGGGCATAGTGACTGTGCGTACTTTTTTTATGTGCATCGTCGACACTGACTAATTTCACCTTGACCGGAGGGGAGATGTTCCAAATTCAATAAAGTGCTGAGGAAAAAAACATGAAACCGAAAAGAAATCGACAAAACGACGCCAGTATGCTCCACCAGCTGGCGAAGACTCGTCGACAATGCAGATTGCGCGTAAACGCGCTTTGGAGCGCGTTCATGCAATTGATCTACCAATTAGCAACAATCGTATTCCTAGATTAGATTATTCGGCGTTTTTAGTGCGGGTGAAGCCTCATCAAATAGCATTTAAACAGGAAAAAAAAATACCAACATATAAGGAGTGGCTAGCCAATTGACCCTGTTAAAGGAAAGCAGCATATCTACAGAACTTGCGACTCAGACGAGATGACCGCTGGTCGGTTATTATTCTGCTGCCGCCATCGCTGTTCATTGAAGGGCAGCCCCAAATACCATCGGCGACCGGGATTACATGAAAACAAGCCAGCCAGAGACAAGCGTCGATCGTTGTTTCTCGATTGCTGGCGTACCATGCGCACAATGTCCTTCTTTGTAATAATTCCGAGTAGCGAGCCATGGTGTGTAACTAGCACGTAACGCACGCCAAGTTGTCTAAATGTCTCCGCGACCAAGTTGATGTCAGTACCATGGTTGATTGTGAGCGGGGTAGGATCAACCCATGGCCGAAAATCAACTGCCTGGTGCAATACATCCTCCAAGGGCTCAACTATGCCTCTTGAAAAGCAACAGGGCGATGAGTATGTGTAAACACTCGAAGCCAGCGCGCGCTCCACAACCATCGACAAATCCGAACGCGAAATGTACCCTGAAACGGACATTGTTGCTCTCGATTTGATGATAGGAAACCCGCCGTATGAATAATGCCTAAGCAAATTCACCACCGACTCCAGGGTTTCACCAGAAGTAGCAATAACAGCCATTTCGGAGGCCTGCACCATGAGCTCATCGCTGGATCCCTGCAGCACATATTCCTGATCCATAGACAGAAACGGATAGCCATTGAGATGGATTATGCCCTCAAAGTAACCATCCTTGCCAAATACATCTGCGAGCGACTTGCTGACAGTCACTGCTAGCATAATCGGGAGCACATAGATCAGCGCATCAGTCAGTTCGAACATGATTACTACCACTGTCACAGTCATACGCGTCGTTGATGCAAGCATAGCTGCAGCTCCAACTAATGCATAGACGCCTGGCGTAATACAGGGAACGTCAGGGCGGCAAGCAGAAAACAATCGCCATGTCGGGTGGTTCTCATATAGCGTCTGTATCACCATACCCAGTGCACGACCAATACTCGCGCCTGTAGCCATCGATGGTGTAAACATACCCGCCGGAACCGCCAACCCACACGCAACAGATGTCAGTAGCACGCGCAGAACTGAAGTGAACAGCAGTGCGGCAATGTTACCTGTACGGTCTTCACGGCTGCACAAGCCGGTACTCTCTTGACCGGAGCATTCAGTGAACAGATTGGAAACTAATGTTACCATATCAGCACGTAAATATACACTTGGGTAGCTTATCACAGCCGTTGCCAAAGCCACCACAAGCACCTCACCGCGAGCAAAATTCTTAAGTGCCGAGCGCTGCCGAAGTTCCATCAGGAAAAATGCCAGTTGGTTCTGAAGCATCCCAACTACACCGCAGATCATACCGATAAGCACAAAGAACCATAGCTCGAAATGATCCCACACGCGATCGTATGTTGTCTGAAACGGCACCATTTTGCCGTTGCGAAACGGATTCAGAAATTTGAGCGTCACAGCGGTCACAGTGGCACAAAATAGACTCCTCCACATGGTTTTGGCAGGAAAGTAATACGACACCTGCTCGAGACTGAACAGCACTCCTGCGATTGGCGCCCCAAATGCCGCCGAGATCCCTGCCGCCGATGCAGCCGAAAGGAGTTCGCGGCGCTTGACCTCGTTGCTACGGATCTTACGAAACACGCGCGTGTAGATATTGCCCAGGCAGCAGGAAATGTGCACCATTGTGCCTTCTTTGCCTAAACTCAGTCCAGAGGCCACTGACAGAATTACGCCAACGCCCTTTATAACCAATGTGCGCAATCCGAGGAACCTGCGCATCATGAAGCCGCTCATGATAGTCTTTATCTCTGCAATCCCCTGGCCTGCTGCATAGGGCGCATACTCAGTTACCAAAAAGGTGCTGATTCCAGCAAACAGTATTGCATCCGCAACAAATACCATGAACTGAAGCAGCCAGTCCAGCCAATGCCAGCGCACATGCAGTGCCTCGCTCCAGGTCACCCAATCCACACATACGTCTTCAGAGTTCCAGCAGCAAAACCGTCGGTTCAGGTAAAATCCTGTGCGGCAGTATCCGCCTTTGACGTCCACTAGCCACTGCGACGACACTGATATGCATGTGGCAACCATGCCCATGGTCATGCCAACGCAAAGCAGAATTATCCACGACTTGGATGCGTCGACCAGAAGCTCCAGTTTTCCACGCCAACCCAAGTTACGTGCATGCAGACGCAGGTCGTTCTTGTAGTACCGCGCCTTTGTGTTGTCATATATCCAGTCAATAGTTGAAAAATCCTCGTACTTTGCTCGTTGCAATGGCCCGTTGTACAACCACCCAGTAATCACATCCATATCGGAACTACCGCTGCCAGTGTTGTTGGCGGTGGTGCCGTTGTACAGGTTCTCACGACTCATAAGTGCTTCTTCGGAGAACCGCAGACGTTGAAGAGGCACAATCGAGTGCACGTCACTGTCATCGTCAAACTGTGGGGAATATGTGTTATCACTTATGCTTTCAGCCCCTACAGAACCGCTCACATCGAGTGCATCGTCAATATGGTCTGGAGTTGCAGTAGTCTCGCCCTGGTATCCTCGTCTGATAGTTGGCCCTTCGTGAAATGCATCTTCCATTTCGCCAGATTTCCTGGGACAGCCCAAACAAAAATTATATAGTGCATATAAAAAAGGTAGTCCAGGAGACAGACCTGTGATGACAAGACAAGATGATGTTGTGGCGTTTTCAGCCCATGGCAGGTAACAAAGCACTGAGCCGCTTCTTCCTTGCGAGCCCTTACAACCGCGCCTTGTGCTTTGTTGCCGATACCTTGCATCCATTGCATAGTACGGGCGACGATTGCTGCCAACATGGCTTGAGCAATATGAACGACGGCGAGATCGACCAAGCAACATCAGACACTGCAGCGATAGAAGAGCAGACGGTCTTGGCTCCGGCGTAATCCACGTGATGCTGCTAATGACTTAATCATACGATCAACAGGCCTGTGCTTTGATGGGGATTGCAGAAGCTGAAACCACCAGCAGAAGCGGGGAGGGAGAGAAGACAGCAACGTAAACTAATGTCACTGCGATTCCAGATGGCTGGTGGTCTGCACCACACACTCTACTTCTCGCCGTTGTCTTACTGGATGGGTGCTGCCTTTGCAGCTGCATCCAGCCATGCAAGAGCGCCAACCTAAGTAGCCATCCACATTGCAGTTTGGCCAAGCCACCGGAATGATATCTCCCCGCGACGGCTACTCTTGCATCAACAATGGCCCGTGGATCCTTCGTTTACACACGCAGTTGTGCGTGGCTCAGGCTCAGCTGCACTTGGAAGCAATGTAGGTTATGCAGGCCCGCTGATGCGGCGGCTGCATTCAGCCTTTCTCTGCTAGTGGTTGCATCTGAGCATTTAGCAACCAGCTTCATCCAGCATGCAACACAAAAGAGCCCGAATTGCAGACTTTCACGCGGTTGGTTGTCTTCTTTTGTTTCCTTCGTTTGCGACGCGTTTTATTTCTCACTTTTTTAAATAGGCCACGTTAAAACCGCGGCTCTTGTTGTATCAATCTTCCTTTAGGTGGATCTGAATATTATCGATATTTCTCGTGCTGGCCACGAGTACTAGTCTCATCTTGCTTCAAAAAAATCTGACCATATCTACTGCGAAAGAACGTTATTGAATCCCTCATATCCCTCCGTTTCCTTCTACGAATCATATCTACGCAAGCATTACTACAGTCTTGACGTGTGCAGCAAGCTGTGTTTTTGGGAATATCAGTATCTGCTCAATGCACCAGAAGAGGCTGGTGCTACACCGACGTTAACTCATCCCTATATTCCCCATTTTATTTGTTTCCAGCAGCATCCACTGCTAGTTATAAACATCCTGGTGCACGGCCGCTAGGATTTAAATCTCATTTGCTTTATTCCTTCTGTCTCAAAAGCGACATTCTGCTATTCCCGCGTTGTTTTCGGAGCTCCACTGTTTATTGCTAGAGTGAGCCATTTAGCTGTTAAGCAAAATTGCACCGCCATTTTATACCCTTATTAATTGTTTGGTGCTAGACTGCAACATTCCATTCAGCAGCTGTTTTTTCCTGTTCGACACTATCCTCCTGGTGTTATTGCAAGCTATAATCTGCTATATATTACCATCTTTCAATAACGACAAACCATGTTGTTTAGACTGTTGGCTATCGTGGCGCTCTCATTGTTTAATGTACTTATCCTCAGGACTGCAGCCGCAGCAGACGGTCAGGACATGTCCCTCGCTCCATCACTTGACAGCAACATAATCCCGTTTGAGAACCTGGCACAGAATCTGCCCGAAGCCTTTAGTGCTCTTGAGGGGCAATTCCAGGATCCTGAATTCCAGGCCATGTTGACATCTCAGCTTAACAACCCTCAGGCGGTAGAAATGTTCCAGTCGCTTATCCACGATTCAAGCGCAGCAAACTCGATATCGGCACTTCTCGATGATCCCAACATCCAAAGTTCCTTAAGCGTTCAATTTGTTGAGCAGCATCTATCACCTACAAACACTGCTGGTTCGACTAACTCGGATACAGATGCAGAGGCCACCAACGATGTGTCTTCCGAGAAGGGCAGGAACGACTTTGAAAATTCGCTGAAGAACGCGCTCCATTCGACCGACAGTGGTGCTGCTGGAAAGCCTCGCGCGTTTGTTGTTGGCTTCCTTCTTACAGTCATTCTTGGCGCGCTTGCGCCTGTTTAATGCTTTACTATTGTGCAGAAAATTATTTGACTATTTTTACATTAGCAGTCAGACTTGAACGAATTGTTTATTGGCAGAGTTTCAGAAGAAAACAAAATTGTGCATTAGATATATGATAGTCCACAAACGGCAATGACAAGCGCTCCAACAGATCCGTGCAGGGTAGCGTGTGCGGCTGTGTTTTCTGTCTCGTCACTTCTGCTTGCATGCGCTGACACAGGTACTTCATTGGAAATGGATTGGGTCGCAATGCTAGCGGAAAGCTGGTGCGACGAGACTGAGGATGACGCTGCACCGCTTGATTCGGCAACGACTACACCTGCAGACAATACAGCCATGGCGACAAGCTTTAAGAAAATGTTAGCGTTCATTTTATGCTAGAAAACAAAAGAGAGAGAACGTTTTAAAACTTGAAATTAAAAACAAGGCAAACGCTCCAATACTAATATATTCTGCTAAACCTTTTCTATATTTTCTCGCATGTTTATACATCTTTATTAGGCGATGGTTTATTTTTGTCAAATATATGAGAAAGTAAATTATTTGGTAAGAGGCAGCGCCTTTATGAAGGTGGTAAGAGATGGTAGTAGCACAAAGCCGCATCAGCGCAGTTTTCTAGTGGCCCAGTTAGGCACCTCAACTATTCTTTGAGCCAATAAAACAAGTAAGTGATGAGCAAATTGCGCGTAACTGTTATACGAGACCAACATATCCTTGCTTAGCTTATCGGAATGCTGACGTTAAAGTCGCCTGTCGTTTTTTCTTTCTTGACTAGAACAAGCTTTGCCGCAGTTACAGACATTGGATTCCTATATTCGGCGCTTCTCTGCTCTGGGTCAGCCTCTGGCGTAGGCATGGGAAAGTAATGTCTGCCCTGTGCCTTAACACCAAGTCGGGCAGTCAGTAGCACAAACATCAGAACTAAAAACAGTGCGTTGTTCACTGGCATTTTGCAAAATGCAAATTGATTCCGCGGTGGATAATAATCTCTAAAGAATAAACAGGTGGATACTGCAAATAAAATGCAATATAGGGATTCGGAAATAAAGGGTTATTTATTCTTTTACTTGGACATAGAGATTTAACTTTTTTTCTAAGAAGCGATGAAATGCACGTCGGTTATTAATTGGAAAACGCTTTCCCTCATTTCCAGACTAGGAGCCATCGTGTAAATATGACGGATTCTTTTTTTGACAAATAGGCTACACTCTAAAGACAGTGGCATATTACTGCGATATTTCGAGATATTTGTCCCCTGAATTGGCAGCCTCATTGAATGAGAAATCGACTCAGCCGCCAAGGCTGCATTAGCACGATCTACTTCAAGAATAATATTGTTAACCGAAGTATATTTGAGCACCATTATTTTTAGACAGTCTACCAGTCGTCTGGGACTTTCACAAAAAGAAATCCAGTCTATAGATAATTGCACAGACAAATAGCCATGGTGAAGCC
The DNA here is from genome assembly GCA_027577275.1 of Coemansia sp. RSA 988. Lineage (NCBI taxonomy): Eukaryota > Fungi > Kickxellomycota > Kickxellomycetes > Kickxellales > Kickxellaceae > Coemansia > Coemansia sp. RSA 988. The sequence goes on along the minus strand of JANBQQ010000055.1, from coordinate 35,791 downwards.
AGTTGATGCCAACAGCAATGTGTCGTGATACAATCGGGATGTAGCGCTATGGTAGCTTGCTAGCTCGCCGGATATCTGATTTCCCTCGTAGCTGTTGACTGCGCTTATTGCATCAGACGCTGCGCTCGCTGCAAAGTTTCCGGCTTGGTCTGCTGCACTTGCAATATTATTTCCGACATTACCAAGGAAACTCCCGGCTGTGTTCTGTGCTGGCCTGACTGCCTCTTCCACATTTGACACGAAGCCATCCAGTAGATTCTGCCCGTGAGCCAACTGAAACACACGAGCAATAAGTAGTTGCGAGATAAAGGTACTTATCTTCATCCTATGCGTGGATCCAAGGGTTTACAAGTACACTGCCTGCAAAAGAGATATGTGACAAGTTGCAAGAGCTATCGTGTCAACTATAATGAAGAAAAAAAAGGCATCTGGGTTATAGAACTAAAACAAGATCTCTGAACAGTCCTTTGTGAAATACACCAGGGGTAGAAGGATGCTCAGGAATTCAACAGAATCTCGCTGACACAAGGCGCAAAGCGTTAGTTTGACTTCAGCAGGTAGACCTATGATTGTTCCGCAGAACAAGTCAATGAGTGGGTGGGTGGCGTCTGCCGTGAGAGGAAGCAAGACAAAAAAACGCGGGAATGCATATCTTTCACACCTGCCTCTGAAATGTGTGGCACAAACAGGCAGTATGTGCAGACCCCACAAGAAATGAGTGCATACGACAAGTCTAAATACAGGTAGCGGCGCTTGGTGTCTCAAGCATTGTTGAGTAGGGCAATATATTTATAACACCTTGCATTTGAACCCGTTATCACTTGAGCATCATGACCCACCATTCTGGCAGCGAAGATGACGTTGACTATTTTTCTCTGGTTGAGCTGCGCGGAGAGGCAGCAATGGATGCTGCCGAGATCGAAAGAGGGCTTGTCACTGCCGCAAGTAACATTACTCGACATGTTGGTCAGTCAGTGCGCTGCGTAGATGTGATTCTTCAACAGTTTGTATATACAGACAGAGATCGGTGCTCGCCAAAGGCCATCAGTCAAGCACTTGCCATTCTCAAGACGCTAAGCCGGGAGCCTGAAAGCAACAGCAAGATATCCAACAAGAATGCGATCCATGGATTGCTTCAGCTTGTCCATACACTGCATCTTGATTCTAAAAACGACGAATCCCAATCTGGTAGTCACAAAACCCACCTAATCGACGCATGCAATGAGGCTCTGACTTGCGTTGCCAACGCCATGTTGTTGCATCCAGAATGCAGGGCGTATGTTGCCGAGCACCATCACCTCGACATAATAGTAGAGTTTCTGGACGCCATGTCGGAGAACCCAACCGCGGCATTTCTCTGCTCCAGGAATCTACTGCTGGCGCTGGGCACCAAGGAGAGTGCAAGTTATTGTGTGGAAAAGCTTCGGCTGCAAGATATACTGGCGCAGACAGTCGAGCTCTATCTACGCCGCGAATTGGCTGGGGATGATTCAAACGAACGCTTTACTCCGCTGCTGGTGATGGCTGAGGTACTCAAAGCGGCAATGTCTCTATGCACCTATTTCCTGCGCTGGATCCACGCTGATGCTAAGTCATCCGATGAAGCGTCAGATAAAGACGACGCTTTTCCTGCAGAAAATGCTGTCGAATTTACATTGCTACTAAGCGCATGTTTAGATACGTTGCACGCGCTGCCTCTTGTCAATGGCCACCTAACTACCTCAGCAAAGCAGGCAGGCAATATCGCGATGAATTTTCCAACGCGCAATCCGGAGAAAATCGAGGAAATATGGCTTCCCAGCGATAATATGTGGAGGAATGTGGACTCGATCTACGGCCATCTGTCTGCTATTGTCAGTACTATTGTTGACAAATCTGAAGAAGGAGGCTTGGAGAAAACTACCGATCTCTCTAATGCAACAAACGAATATCAAGACGAACTCACACCACTGGCATTAGTTCTGATGCGCCTGGTAAGCGAGCATGGTAATGTTCGCGAGCGTATATTCCGCAACGTATACCCAGCGAGCGAGATTGATTATAGCGTCCTTCCCGAAAACCGACCTGGATTGTCGGCGAAGCTGGTACGTCTAATGAGGAACCCGCATGGCGGTATGCTCCCAGCAGCTATTGGCGATCTTATTCTGGCATTGTTGGGCCATGATATCAAGCAGTTTGTCATGGCCGTTGGGTACGGAAATGCCGCTGGATATATGCTAGTTCGTGGGATTGAGATCCCTCAAGAGATTATTGAACAAGTCCAGAGTGACATGGCTGGCACATCGACAGTGGACCCAGTCACTGGGCGTTATGTCGGCGCAAATTCTGACCGCGATCTAAACGAGATGACGGATGAAGAGAAAGAGCATGAGGCGGAGCGTCTGTTTGTTCTATTTGAGCGACTAAACAGAACTGGCATTATCAAGGTCGAAAACCCTGTCCGTGCGGCAGCTGAAAGCGGAAGGTTTAAGGAAATGGACAACAATCCTAGCAATTCAAACAATGACAACTAGTCAAATGGGCTCGTATTCAAATAGCCATATATGTAGTTAAAAAAAGTGCACATAGGCAAATTCAGAAATTAAGCTACTGGACTGCATTTTCTTGACCTTCTTGTTCTTTTGGATCAACAATGACCTCTTCATCAACCTGGAGGAACATTCCCTGACCGCAGATCTCAAGGATACGTTCAGCTTCTGGTCCTGGTATAGTGGCAAGCACTTTATTTAGTTCATCAATTGTTCCAACCTTAAGCGCATCTTGAAAGGCATTGGGCAACTGCTGGAACAGCTCAATACGTTTGGGGTCCTCGTCCTTGTCAGACTTGTCAGGAACGGAAATCTTGATAGGTGCGTTGGGATCATCCGTTTGAAGCTGGATCGACTCTACCTCAGGCTCTTCATTTTGGCTAGTTTCGCTCTGAATGACTTTGCACCGTGTCTCTACATGTTTATAACGAGCTTCAACGTCCTTCAAAAACATGTCCTGCGCAGATCCTTGCGCTCCGATGCGGCTGAAGAACATATTTACACCTGATGAGCCTAGCTCCAGTACGTATGTAAGAATCAGACCCTGGAATACATATTGTTTGGCCAATGTCTTCCTACCAGCAAGCTCATGTGTAAAGGCATTTCCGAGAATCTGGTTTGTCTTCTCCTCACTCACAATATTCAAATGCTTGAGGATGTAATCCATGGAATCCGACATGTTAGTTAGACTGGCAAAAGTCTTGGAATCTTCGTCAAGGCGTAGATCACCATTATCATCGATTTCATTGTTGTCATCAACTTCCTTCGTCGCCAGAGAATTGCTATTGGGGGTTTCCAAGCTTTTAGGGTTGAGAACTTCGTCGGTCGTCACTGTCTGCTTCTCTACCCGCTTCCCTTTGGATTCCTCGCCTTTGCTTGCCTCGGGCTTTGCCGAGGAACCACTGCCCTTGCTGACAAACGAGCGATCAAAGCCAGTATGAGCAATAGTATCCGGATCAATATGACGCTCAATATCCTTTGCCGCCTCTTCAGCCTCACGCTTGGCATTCTCCAGCGATTTTGTGAGCTTCTCTATGTGGGAATTCAACTGAGCAGTATATTCCTTACGTCTGTCCTCGAGTGTATCGGTCTTTGTAGCAGCCTTAAGTAGGTCATCACTGATGCGAGCCTTGAGTGCTGCCAGCATCTCCTCCTCAGTGGGTTGAGGAGGTTCCTTACCATCCTTTACAGCGGTATCACGTTTTTTGGTGAATGCGCGCGATTTCTCCACATCCTGCTCCCATTCCTTCACAACATCCTCCATCGTTGACTCGTTGGCTGTAGAGACCAGGTCTCGCAGACGAGTAATGCGTGCAATTAAGTCCTGGTTCATTGCTACCAATGCCTCCGCACGCTCCTTTGCTAAAAGACGTCTTTCCCGCTCCTCGCGTATCTTGCGCTGACGCAGACGTATGAAAGTCCCGCGCTCAATATTGGGGTGCACTTCGACATCAGAGTCATCGGAGAGCTCAAGATTGTCCCACTTGCTGTAGTCAATTGGCATAGTTTGCTGCTTGTGTTGTTTTTTAGACAGAGTTTTAGCGAAGAGGTAGCAGGGGAAACTTGCGCGTTGAAGCGCTTGTTGCAGCCACCAGACTCTGCGATCAGATCTAGCGGTCAAGCGATCAGTGGGGGTGATCTCCCTCCCTCCCCTCACCCCAAGACTAGGATTGCAGATGGCTCGACATTGCGACTCGGTTTATCACGTGATATATTGCAGAGGAAGGATTGCCATGTGGAACCACGCCCAGTTCCGAAAAAAGACTTTGGGGAGCTGCACAGTGAGAGATCAGCCCAATTAACCGCCACGGGCCGCATGTACCAAGGCTTGCTTGTCTTGAGCAAGCAGGCCGTCTGGATGGACTTATACTGCTTGCATTCGCAACGGATAACTTTCGTTTATTGTAAGCTCGGCTTGCAAGATAGTTGGTGCATAAAAGATATGGTTGCAGGTTCCAAAGATTCTCATTTCACCGTTCCTTATTTTTCGTTGATGGGAGGGACCAGCAATGACGAAATATAGCCATGGAAGATGACGTTAATTATATGCACCAGTTTGCAAAGGGTGAAAAGCGCCAAGACAAACCCGCAATAAGCCTGTCAATGGAAAAAAAGACAAGGCACGCATGTGTCATTTCAAAGGCTCTGGCAAGAACTTCCACACAAGCTCATTGGACACACATGACATTTACTTGGACCAGCACAGTTTTTTCTTCTCGATAAAGAAGCCTTTTTATACTTCGACAAAAGAAAAAAATTCCGTCTTTTGTTCCTTCTTAAGTTCATCTTCAAAAAATTTTCGCTTCTCCTTCATTTTACTGCTTTTTTTGCACCCTGTTTTTGGTTACTTTTTCCATTTTACCTGGCAAGCATATTTATAAGTTTGGTAGTAATATGATCGTCGTTCTGTTTGTCGTAACCGTATCGGTGGTTGCGGTTGTTGGCGGTACTTTGATAAAGGTCGCAACCTTCGGTTAGCCTCACTTTCCGATATACAAGATGCGCCTGGTGCGCATTTTGTAGCTAGTGACAGTTGTTTGACTTCTTGCGTTTTCTAGTACACAAGAGAGGCGCTATCCTCTTCATTAAACTTTAGCTATACGCCTTTTTACTTTATTTTTCTTGAACATTCTTGTAAATGTACTTTTTCTTTCCAACAAACATATTTTTCTTAACAGGCGGCCGCTGCTCGGTATTGGCCACCTGATACGTCAAAAAAAGCGGACAATGGCACATTCTTCCGGCTCTGCAATTCAGGTGCTTTCCTCTGTGCGGCGCCCGCAGTGAAGCGCCATCTCCTCGTCCCACTGAATCTGGCCACTTGATCCAGCATAAAAAAGCCACAGACGTCTTGGAGACCTAATTTTATCCAAATACACTTGATCCAGTGTGGCTTGGCGCTCACATCTGCACTTGGATGCGGATTCAGCACCCAATGCAGCGTCACATCCACGCACGCACTTTCCTCTGAAAATCCTTACTGTTGTCTTTCAGTATCTCGAGGCTCTTGTCGCTTCTTGATTCAGTAGTCAAGATTCAGTGACGCATATTTTGAACCTTTCACAACTACTATTTTTTTATTTTATTTTGAGACCTACGATTGTTATGAGTGACCCAACCAGATGTCACAGCGTCGGTAGTCCGTTGCCATCACTGGCTGCAGCCTTTGACTATGACTCTTCAGAGTCCCTGAGCAGTCTTGACTCCTTTCTTGAAGCGTTGTCGGATTGCACTGGTGATCCAGTCTCTGATATGCTAGAAGGCCGACAGTCTGGTAAATCTGCCTCCGCAACTGACCCAGAGCCAAATCAAGGCGCACCTCTACAGCAACAACATGATCAGAAGGAGAAGCAAACCCAGTCAACTCGGAATAAGCGCAGACGTGTAGCCAATGTCACCAGCACCAAATCGCATCAGACTGTGAGCTCACAACGCCAGTCAGTGGAGAGACTGACTTCGGGGATCAATATGGTAACCACTGGCGCATTCCTAACGCGCACAACTCTGCGTAAGCTAGGTGTGGCTGACATAATAGCCGATCCAGAAACATCAAGTTCTGGACTGGCCGTGGGCAGCCGTATCAAGGTGCTCAATCTCAATAAGCAGTGGTACACCGCGGTAGTCCTTGCGATCGATTCGGGAAAGGCATTGGCACATTTTCCGGACTGGGGACACTGCTACAACGAGTGGATATTGTTAGAATCTCGTCGCCTGCTTTACCGTGGAAAGGCTGATCTAGGCGTCAGCGGCTCGACGAAGGCGATGGAGCAGCTGGACGCCCTGAATTCTGGTACCGAAGACCCTGTGTTGGCTGGCTTTAACCTTCCGCAAGCCATCAATGATGCGTTCAGTATGTCAACAGATCGGGATGTAGAGCTTGGTAAAGCCGATAAACCCACGACTGATGTATTTGTCTCTGGGGCGGGCAAGCCTAACTCCAAAGCCCTTGTGGGCAAGCAACGCCAGCCAAAGGACTCGAAAGAACACCGTTCCCCTGGCCGACCAGCTGGTACTCGTAACCGCAGACGAGCAGGCCACGTTAAAAGAAAAAACCGTCGCAAGCTGCCCCCAGCAATTCAGGACAATAAGGCCAGCAAGATGCTAGTCGCTGATGAAGGAGAGGCCGCAACTGCAGAGTGTCCGTCGACTCCAGGGGTTCCAGAAGAGCTGCGAGTTCCCTCTGTGCGACTTGTTCGCGCAGCCGAGAATCCCTATGCCAAATGCCATCGACCAGAGGATATATTTGGTGCTGATAGTGATGAGAATGAGACTGCAGCTCACATCGCTTGCTTGGCTGCAGATGAGGACGTTAATAATGGTATTGGCGACGAGCCAGCTGGGAAGCGAGCTCGGGTAGCCGACGGTGATGTCACAGAATCTTCAAGCAGCGCTATCTGGCATTTGACGCGTGGGCCCTATGTAACCACTGGTGCGTTTTCAACACGGCAGACAATAAAGGCACTCGCGCACAGCGGATCCACAGGTGGAATCATGCAGGATCACCACGGGTACTATCCAGGCCAGCGCGTGGAGATCATGAACGCCAACCAAACGTGGTACCAGGGCAGAGTGATTGCCTATGCCAATAAGAAATTCCTCATTCACTACGCCGGCTGGGATCACGCAAACAACGAGTGGATTGTAGTTGGGAGTCGGCGTATGCGTCCAGCCACTTCTATTGATGACATGGCAGCTGCTGAGACAGAGGATATGGCGCGGAAAGCCTGTGTTGTTTTGGTCGACGAGTACAACGCACACATTGATGGCATTGAACGGGAGAAGGCGGAGATAGCCGATGCCAAGCGCAAAACCCGTGCATTGCGCAAGACGCCTGTTAATGCGCGCGTTTCTAGACTTTCCGAAGAGGTCATGGGCGCTGGCTCTACGGGCAAAAGTGGCGACGACACAACAAATGTTGGTTTGCTAGAGGATGAAGAGGAGGACGATGAAGATGTCGATCCAATTTCTGTCGAAAGTGGATATGCCCCAGTTCCACAGCTGCTACGCGTAAAAGACTATGTACACCTGTTTCGCAAAGGAATGCGAATTGCGGCGCGAGACCGCAACAAACTGTGGTGGAAGGCGACTATCGCTGAAATCAAAACATTCCGGCTTCGTATCCGCTACACCGGGTTTGGATCGTCCTGGGACGAATGGATGGAGATGAACACCCAGCGCATTATGTTGGAAGAGTGTACAGAGCCTCAAGGATGTGGTGCCGAAATGGGCGCAGATACATTGTGCGCAGGCGGCGAGGATAGCGCTCCGCTGCTAAATGAGCCGAGTTGCGCGAGTCAGGTCCTTTCTAGCAGTGGCTATGGAGAAGGGGTTGTCGGAAGGGACTGTGGAACAGTGGATGGAAGCCAAGAGACAAAGGATACAGCGACACCGCGGCGACTTGGACGGCCGCCAGGCCCCGAAACCAAATCCACACCACTGTCACTGCGACTTGCGCTCAAAGCGCTGATGAATGACCGCGATATGTTTGAGCAATGTCACCCGGAAGAACTGGATGTGTTCCATCTGCCAAAGGAGCATATGTCCATGCGAGACTACAGCACATTCCTCAAGATTGGCGACCGAGTGCGGATCCGCGATCGCGACAAGCAGTGGTACGAGTGCACTATCATTGACTTTCGGCACGGACGTATCCGCATATGTTTCAATGGCCACTCTGATGAGTATAATCAATGGATTCCTGTCAACTCTGATAGAATCCGTATCCTGCGCGAGACTATCGATGGCGACAAGCGGCTGGAGAAGATGGAGAAAGAGTCGCAGATTGCTCAGCGTCGGAAACAGGAGAAGTTGCGTGCGCAGAGACGCAAACGGTCGCAGGCGAGCATTGCGTCGCTGGTGCGGCTGGCCGAAAGTCTCGAATATATTGTCGATTGCGAGGAGTCGCTTGTTTCCGACCATGCGCAGGTTGGGGCCCAGTGTGGGATGGCAGGGTCGGAAGCGGCAGCAGAAGCCCAGGGCGGTCTGACAGGGTCAACAGAGGACGATGGCGGTGGTGACGACAAGCCACTGTTGCAGCTAATGATGGAGGGCGATATTGAAAACGTTGACGACATGCCGCTGTTAACGCGCACCCTGCTTGCCGAGCACTTTAAGAGGCAGCGCCTCGGTGTGCTCATGCGCCATGGTAGTATGGTAGCAGCGCAAGACTCAGCGACATGGTTTGTGTATTGCAACAAGTGCAACATTGTCATCAGCACATTCCGCTACTATTGCTTGATCTGTGAGCGACCAAGTGACGGCTATGATTACGAGAGCTACGATCTGTGCCTGATGTGTTTCTCGCGACAGTTCCCGTCAGAGCATCCCCACCCGCAGGCGTCCTTTGCACGCGCCGCCGTTGGTGACGCTGAAAGCATTGTGAAGTTCACAACTGATGCGCTGAGCAGATGTCGCGTCCAGGAGCGTCTGGCTGCTGCATCTACGCACATGCTCGATCTGTTCTCGGGTTTATTGGCAGTATATGAACCCGACTCTTTTGATACTAGCTACGAGCCGCGTTCTCTGGGCGCTAGTCTGTGGAGCAAGCTGGCTGTGGGTCTTCACGGCACGACGACTACCACTCTCGACACCTCCGCTGTGCTCGGCAGAATCATCGGCAATACGCGCCGCTCCAGAATCACCAGCATTATCAATCCAGACAGCAACAAGTTTGGCGTCCAAGATTGCAATGTCCTCGACGCAGATGCGACTTCTGACAATGCTGGTAAAGATAGAGCAAGCGAGCAGCTATCCAAGGCAGACGCTGATGATCTGCTGCTGAGATGCGCTTTTTGCAGCGAAGACGACCAGTACCAACGTGATATTCTGGGCGCTTTTGCTGCTGAGCAGCCATTTGTGCTGTCAACGGAGCGCGACGACGGGACGGTACGGCGGAGGCGTTTCTGGGCGCACACGGCGTGTGCCAAGTACTCGCCAGAGGTGTTGGTGACGGAAGCGGGTCAGTGGTTCAATGTGGCAGCTGCGCTTCGGCGTGCGCGCACAATCAAGTGTGCCGAATGCAAACGGCGTGGGGCAACAATTGGCTGCTTCCACGATCGCTGCCAGAAGTCCTTCCATGTGGCGTGCGCGGGTATGTCAACATCGTTCTTCGAGAGCGGTCGCATATTCTGGTGTCCAAAACATGCGCGCATTGCTGCGGGCGTGGTTGAGGACAGTGGTACGCCAGATTCAGCATCACTGCAGGTCCGTTGTGCTAATTGCAATCATGAGATGAGCGGTGATCTGATGTGGATGGAATGTCTCGAGTGTCCTGCCGAGCCTGAAAGTCAGTTCTCCCTCTGTCTGACCTGCTATGACTCGAAGGATGCCTTGGCTGATCATCCGCACAAAAAGCGCTGCTTCCGCGAGCATATGTCGCATACTGGAGGTGTGTCGAGCAACGGCCAGTATCTTGCCAATACTGCTGCCCAGGATGGTCGTCGTCGAGCCGGAAAGGGTACTACATGCTGTCACTATTGTCGTAGTCGCCACTCACGACGCTGGCGCAAGGGCTATGCTGGCGTTGTTATGTGCGAGACTTGCTTTAACACTGCACATAGCCTACGGGGTGGTGTACAAGCAAAGCAGGCACAGGTAGGTACAGTATGTGATCAGGATCTTTTTGCAGAGGTCGACAATGACAGTCCTGAACAGCTCGAGGTCGTGGCATTAAATCCTTTCGGCAGCAGCCTTATTACTGGTTCCGATGCGCAGTCTCTGCCACCCCCTCAGCAGCAGCAGCAGCAAGGTGCGCTGATTGAGGATTACACACAGGGAATTTACTTTACACGCGAGGCGTGTATTGCGCCAAACCGTGTCGGCTTGCCTTCAGTTAGCCAGCAGCCACTTGGCGAGCTCAGCTCATATGGCCCAACCGATAGCATGTTATTTACGTTGACCGTGGATACGTCTTATTTTGACATCCCTGGTCGTGCGCCACGCTGGGCCTCACATTCTGGAACCGACTATCATGGTACTTGGCTGCCGCAGACTGTGCGTAGAGCACTGTTGCGCTACACGCAGCGTGGTGAGCGCGTGCTTTCAAACTTTCTTGGTCGCGGTACTGATGCCATTGAGTGTTTCCTACTTAATCGCAAATGTATTGGCGTGGATATCAACCCATCGGCCGTGTCGCTCTCCCAGCGCAATTGCTCGTTTACTATCACGCCTGACTGTGGCATGAGCGTTGAATTCCGGCCAACCATCATGCAAGGAGACTCCCGCGACCTGCGTTCGGACTTGTGGGCTGGTGCATCGTACTTTGCCCAGTCTGAGAGCTTTGACCACATACTCTCACATCCGCCCTACAAGGATTGCGTATTATATAGCACCAATATTGATGGCGATCTTAGTCGCTTTCCGGGGCCCGATGAGTTCCAGCGGGAAATGGAGAAGGTGGTTGATGAGAGCTGGCGTCTACTAAAGATGGGTCGTCATTTAACCCTAGGTATTGGCGACAACCGTGCGGAATGCTTCTATATACCAGTCAGCTATCAGCTTATCAGAACCTATATTTCTTGCGGTTTTGAGCTCGAGGAGCTTGTGGTTAAACGTCAGCGCTACTGTCAAGCATTCGGCTTGGGCACATATTTGTGCGTGCAGTTTGACTTTCTCATGTTCACGCACGAGTTCATTGCTACCCTGCGTAAGGTACCAAAGGACCAGGCTAACTCAATGCATCTGGATGACAGGCATTATGCCGAGGATCTAGAGTCTGGCCTTCGGCCATCGGCTGCTAATAAGCATCTAACGGATCCTAGACTGGTGGTTGTAGCTCATCGATGCTTGAGAGAAGTGCCAGCATCTCCGATTGAACGAAAAGGCGTTGTGATGGGTAGCGTCTGGACCTTTGAGCACCATCCAGTGCATCAATTTGCACATATGTGCATGTCTCGGATGGTCGAACGCTTTGGTCGAGATGGATCGAATTGGGAACAGATTGATCTTACGCTGGTACCATTACAACAAACTACCGGTGCTCTTGCCGCTGGTGAAGTCGATGCGGCCCCGGTTGGGGATGCTAATGACGTCGCGTGCGGAGCAAATGATATTGATAGCATGCGTGCTCCATTAAGTGATGCCGACCACCAAGCAGACTCGGATCCGGAACTACTGGATAGTGACGCAGAAGCTGGCGGCTATGAAAGAGCACGCCAGCGTCAGATTCAGCAGAACCGCGAGCAGCTTTTGCATCTGGGCCTCGTTTCAGAGCTTGGAGAGGACAGCACTGACATTGCTCATTACAGAAAGATGGTTGCAATGCCACTGCTCCCATTGACCAGTACTGCACCACTAGCGTTGATGGTAGTGCCGCATATTCCAAACACTCAGTTTTCACGATGCCATGTTGAGCCCTACCGACGGGCACTGGTCCAGATCACACATGACGCGAGCCACCGACTCTGTCCATCTGGGCTGCTGATCCTCGGCATACAAGACGTTCGCGATGAGCATGGCAAGCTGTGGCCGCTGGGTATGCTAGTTCTGGAAGATGTGCAGCGTGCTGTTGGCAGCATTCGCCTCAGACTCAAGGAATTTATTGTGGTTGTCGAGAACGGATATGCGCGCAAACGCGATAATGTGATGAGTCGCGAAACTTTTGTTGACGAGCAATGCGTTGTTGGCGTCAATGCTCCAGATATCCACGTTCCTATTGTACATGCCTATTATCTGGTGTTTATGAAGCTCAAGTAAGTAGCTGCTTTTGCTTCGAGTGGAAAATAGAATAATTTGTTGACTATTAATATGAAATAAGGGCATAATGGCCACAATATGGCAAGTAGAAGAAACACAAGAAACTTCAAAAAGGGGAAACAAAGCAAGAAAGAGATGGGAGAGAGAAGATCAGTCTCTTTAGATGGTACTGTTGAGATAATGCTCAGCAAACCCTCGACGAATGCGCTTGAGAAACCCAAAAAAGTCTCTGCTCATGTTAAGCCAGTCAACATGAGATTGAATGTTAGCGAGAGCTGGAGTACACTTTGTTATAGAGTACTCACGCTGAGACAGATCAACTGATATGGAAAATGGCCGAGAGGGGTCAGACAGTGAAATTTGAGTAAACACAAATGTCAGCATATCCTTATGTTCGCTAGAAATAGAAATGCCCATTTGGTTCTTGAAGAACTCTATTTCAGGTACGTTCTTCGTCTTCTGTACATCCAGTATTTGTCGCTTCTCTGCTATAGCTTTTTGGCGACGTGCCAGCTCTGCTTCTAACGCTTGCTTCTTTTCAGCGAGCTTGTCTGCACACTGTTCTGATTGCTTCTGCTTGATTTGAAGGCTGGCAATAGAATTAGACAAGTTATTCTCTTCGCTGTGCTCTTCCTTGAGTGCTGACAGTATAAAGCTGTTCTCCTTCTCTAGCGCGCTCATATCAGTGGACATTCGTGATTGTCGCTCTATCCACTCTGCCATTTGACTGGTGTGCTCGCTCTTGCGGTCACGAATAAGCCGCTTGAGCTCGTGTACCATCTCATCTACACGTCGCGTAAACTCCTCGTTCTGACGTCTGTCCTCATCTCGCTGAAACCATACGCGTGGTGGATCGTATTCTTCAGTGGTACTAGTGACTGCTGCTGCCGTCATTCCCTCGACCATATCACCAGGAAGTCCGTCCTCAAGAGAAGCACTGCCGACATTGCTGTATGCTGACTCTAGCATACGTCCCACCTTTATAGAAGCTGGGCTGTTGAAGGAAGGCAACTCGTAGCCACGCCGTCCTGGCGTCAGAGCACGCCGTCGGGGCGTTGAGAATCCAGGGAGTTTGGCAGGCGTGTTCATTGTGATGCGCTAATCTGTCCTTTACAAGTAAAAAAAGTAAGAAAAACTAATCGGTTTACAAAATAATAACAGTATATTTTCTTGTG
>JANBQQ010000055.1:0-22295 GCA_027577275.1 Coemansia sp. RSA 988 | reverse complement strand
GCCGTTTAGTCAGACCGTTTGCGTTTTGTAGGTGAGGGTATTCTATGTGCATCGGCGAAAGGAGATTGTTTGCGAAGAGAATAGCCAGACGAGTATGGTGGTCTTTTGTCAGTTCCACAGCAATACTACACTCGCTCCCATTACAAAAATATGGAAGACATAAGGGTTAGTTTCATGTAATGTGTATTATTGCTGTGACATTGCTAAAATTATCTGTATTATGTATCCATTAAAACCTACTACTAATGTCTTGCTGTTCTTTTACTTGGACTCTTCTTGTCTATTGATGTAAATAATTCCCGCCAACTACACACACAACCTTTATCTCTCACAGCACAAAATTGAATATCACTCGTTACCTTAAAAAAAGTTTTTGCCTTGTCTGACACACCTGCTAATTTCTTGATGCACAAACAGTTCTCTTTAGCAACAGCATGTCAAAAACTGCAATATTATGTCCATCGAATTTTACAGCAGAATTATCACTATTATCTATGGTCTTTGACGCAAACAGAATTCCACACGTCGTTTTTTTTAAACGACAGATTAGCAAAAAGAAAAGCAATCAACTATGACTAACCAAAGGTACTGTTTTTTTTCTAAGAGGCCGTCTTGGATTCTTTTAGAACACATATTGGCACTATTCTTTCTGCTATGTAAATGCTTTTTTCGCTGTTATCTTAGTATCAAAGGAACACCATCAAAACTCACGCAGGGACCAGAGCAGACAAAAATGGAAAGAAAAAACAGTTGGTAGATTTCGAAAATAGAAGAAAGCCACCGTTAACAACAACGCCATCCAGAGCGGCAAAAAATATGTGGCTACCACAAGGCAAACTGATTACATTTAGTATCTGTGCACCTCAAAAACACCGTTTTTTTGTCACATACAGTGGAAGCACACTTGTCATTTCTAGAAATGCCAAGAAACTCCTTGTTTTTTTTTGAAACGCATGGCAAACTGGTACAATGGATTCATATAATTGTTTATAATAGCATCCTTATCACACAAATCAATTCGCTCCCAAAAAGAAGGGAGGGAGCAAATTCCTTCCTTGGCTCAACGTTCTAGAAACCTTACAAATAAGCCAACTTAAAAAAGAAAGTTCTTAGGAACATGTTAAGAACAATAGTTTGTTTATTCAAGATAAACGAATTTGGCCGTGCAAAAAAAAAATTAAATGCGCCATGAATTGTGCTTGCCCAGAGATTTGATATGATAACTAAAAAATGTTGCCATTAACTTTTTCAGTTGTTTCACAGCAGATCTGTGAGTTGCTTGTAGAATTATCAGGGGCACATCAATTGAGGCATTTTCTCCACTATCTTGCATTTGTGAGTAAAAAAGCGCCACCGAGCGTCCAATTTTTACCTTAGAAATTTACTGTGTCCAAGGTAAAACTAGAAATATGCACTTGTGAAGTACTAATCTTTTTCTGGCAGAGCCACATAATAACTAAATCTCATCCTGGTCATGGGAAGAGGCGCGGCTAGCCTGCAGTATGCATGTGTCAGCCACACCTTTCTTTCCAATAGAGCCTTCCAAAAGTTATCTGGTTTTAGACAAGTGACACTTATTAAGTCATTTAATTCCCAGCCCTTCGTCAAATAGTTTCTCAACAGAATAAACAAGACAGTATTCTCCGGCTATATTAGTGGTGTAGAAATAGCCGAACATTAGTGGGTATATTACATGTCATAATATGTTATTATAGTTGGATCAATTTACTGGTAATCGCATAGGAAAGTGATGGGTGGCAATTAATTACACAACTGCTTGAGTAGATCGGCAAATTGTGTGTTTTTTATTATTAAAATATCCGTGTCCTATGACTATTTGTGCACAAGACAAGTACTTGCAGTATACCGTGTACCATGCAGTATGCGCCAAGGAGTTAGCGGTAAGAACAATTGGACTTGGCGAAGAAGTAGCAATTGGAGGGAGGATGGCGATTGCCAAGCTTTTAATCAGACAAAAAAGCACATTTTATGCGTTGTACTGGTTGACAGAAAGGGAATCTAGCATGGTTAATGTCTTGAAACAAAACAAATATTTTGCAAAAAAAAAGATATGCAGAAAACCTTGGATGGACACAAATTTCTGCACAAGTAGCAGGTAAAAAGAAAGAAATTTAGTATGTCCGGGAACTTCTGACACGGCCACAGATGACCGATTTCAAGGGGGGTATGATTTGCAGATTTGACAGCCTCGGAAGTTGAAGAGGCCCAGGCCATGCACGATGCAGCAGAGAAAGGAAAGCGTGGATGGGATTTTCCACGCCCGAGCTCGTCCGATTTAATTGGTGCTAAAAACAGCGGGCCAGTTCATTCACGCGCTGCTCTTCTGTCGTCGGTGGTTGTTTGTGCACATGCATGTGTGGCCATGGAATTACTGGTGGGTATCAAGAATAAAGCCGAACAACACGCATGGCAAGTTGGCCAGAAGGTTTCTTGCGAGTTAAATCAAACTGCAGCCAATGGTAATTCGGTAGTACAAGAGAAAATCCGCTCCAATCAAGCAACCCTTGCGCCGGGTACCGCGAATGACAGCAATGTCAAATCTCAAAACTCGGCACTCCGTCCCCAGCGGGTTAGCCAATTTTTTGCAACTCTTCCTCCTTCCCCCAAAAAAGAGCGATTGCGATGTCGGAGGACCGTCTTTTACACACTAATCGATTCCACTCTTTCTTATCGATTGGGTCCTTATCTTTTTGTAGAGTGTCAATCTGCAGAAAGATGATTCCAAAAGATACTTGGTAAAAAAGCAATGTGTATCTCAAATACTGGTGCTGAATATATTTCCCTTTGCTCAGTCTTCAGTAATTAAATTTACAATGTGATGTGTCAATAGAAAAAAGGCAGGACTCAGACTCTGATATTCGTGGCTGCTGCACAGACAATACAAGTGATTACGTCGGAAATGGTAATGTCGCTTGTTTGACAAAGCAGAATACAACAACAGCGTCAGCCACGAGTGGGTTGGAATCATTTTTTGTCCAGATAAACATGTCAAATAAGCTGCATGCGCTATGACACCATACCAGCATAGACCTCCTGAATTTGTAAAGAAGCCCCAGGGCATAGGTGGTGCATGCGCAGAAAAAAAAGTGCACATCCATGCACATGTATTTGGCAATACGCACGATTACAACAACGGTAAAGCAAATAGGTAATATCTGAATAGCCAGATCAAAAAAAAACTCGCAAAGTGGATTGGTTAAAAAGAAGGAGCTCGGTTATGCACATGCCAGACTATATCCGAATACTAGCCAACATCAGCAAAGTATAAAACACAGTTACAAGAACAACTCCCTCATTTTTAAGTATGAGAAAATTACAAAACACATTCTGGTTTGGACAAATGTGAATATATTTCGAGACTTATTTCGTTTCTTGATCTGTGCTTACATTCAAAAAAGAAACTCAGAAACCAGAACAAGAGGAGTAAAAGGGTGTATGAACATGTGCCCCCTTTTTTCTATTTCAGATTCCAACTGTGCACCTGCAGATCGATCATAAAAGTTTTCTAGACAGGAAGTCTGGCTCATCAGTTAGGCATGAAAACCCCTCTGGACTATGTTACAGCTGGTTGCGAGTATGATAATACTAGATAATTTGTTTGCAGTGGTACTTGTGAGCTTACTAAGACGCTGCGCTATCAAACTTTTCATCAGCAAATCGTAGTCGCAAAGGCAAAAGTGACTGCTTTTTTTTCAATTTTCCAGTTATTGCAACATTTGAAGGATATCAGGGCCAGAGTGTATTGCTGTTTGCATTTCTGAATGTGGTAACACATAATGGAGCTAGTGGGATTGGTGGATACCATCTAGTACAGTACAAGAAAAGGGGAGAGCCATAGGAGATGGACGAAGAACGGAATTGAAAAAGCAGGGTCGGATTTCGCGGGGGTGTAAGTCTCATAACACGGAAATTGCAAGTGTACAAAAAAGCAAAACGGAGAGAAAGGGAGGTGGGATAGCATGTCCAATCAGAAAGCACGCGTAAACTAAGTGGTCGCGGATATGCGCAAAAAAATACAATCTCGGAGCTGACAGCAAATAAGTGTTTCCCTTTGAAAGAACCAGTTATGAAATATTAATACAAAGTTTTGAGGAACATACGAGTTATTAAGGAAAGTATCATTATTCCTTTGTAAAAATGTTTTCGAAGAAGTATAGATTGAATATGGTCTTCTAGAAAAGCCCAAAGACTCTTCGATGTTGGAAAAAAGAAATCGTGTTAACAAATGTTGCATGGTGACATTGGGGGAGGATGTCCGAAAAAGCCTGGAGATAGATGGAAAAAAGGAAAGATATCCATCCTCCTTTTTTACTTCTCAGCAACTATGCTCAGAAAGAATCCATGACACGCGGCGCCGATAGTGACAATGTCTGCACGCCGCACCTGGGTTGACCAAATGACCTCTCCCAACTCACATCTGCACCCCCGCAGCGTAGGAAGGAGGCTGAAGGAGAGATAATGAAACTCACAAAGGAACACGGGCTGTATTCAGCTCACGAGCGATTGGAGTGCATCTAGCACAAGCATTATCAGCAACACCCATACCATGTGCAATGCAGTCATATCTGATGTACACTGTGTGCTACCACTGCACAAACTGGAGGGAAAAGCGAGAGCTATCGTGGAGATGGGGAAGATGGAGTTGATGCGGCATTCGCAATTGCGCAGGACTAGAAAGTCCGAGCCATCCAGAGGATCCAGTATACTGGCACCATAGTTTAGATTCTAGCAGATGGGAAGGACGGATGCAAAGAGCCACTTGTATTTCGGCCCCCAACAAATGATCGCGGAGGGGGGAAGTAATACGGAAACTTCTGAGTGCCCCCTGTTTGATGGAAGAAGGGGGGGTATTGGCTACCAGGGGGGGTGGCCTCGGAATCCATGAGAGGGGCGTTTTGGTTTCTAGCGTACTCTGTTTTTTTGTTTTTGCATTTTCTAGCTGAGAGAGAGGGCAATAATTTATTAGGCTGAGGAGAAACCGCCCATCACAGCCGCCCAACCCCTTCCCATTCTCATAAAAGCCGATTGTACGATTTTTTCCAAGCAATCGAGGTATAAAACATCGCACATCCGCTCTAGCCTTTTTCTTTTTTTTGCTGTGAGTAGCTTCTTATTTTTTGGGGTTTGTCTCTTCAGTTTACATTTTGTTTTAGCGTGCCAAAGCTGTATATTCGTTAGTTGGCATGTCCGAGGAGTCTAGAGTCCACCAGAATTGAATATTCCTCTCTCCCCACTTTATTTTTTATACCTTCTTTTGCTATCTCTTTAGTAAAAAACGCGCGCACTGCGAAAAGTGTGAATTTCTATTCTATTTTGCACCACACCTATTCTATCTTACATACTTTTTAATACTGCTTGAGGCTTTTCAGCCATGAGCAATACCCCCATGGAGGTCGAAAAGGCCACTAAGGAGCCGGTTAGTCCACCCTCTTCGGAAGGTCTTCAGAATGGCTCCGAGGATATGACCACACTCAATGTGGATCCAAACAATCTGACTGTTTCTGATCTTTATGATAAGGAAAAGTTCGACCTGGAAACTATGGACAACAAGTTGGTTTTCCACCTTCTTCAGGCAAGCCCCGAGGGTTTGACGCACGCCGAAGCCACGGCCCGTATCGAAAAGGTAAGCACAATTTGTTTCCCTTTTGCGCTTAAACAGCCATTTGCGTTATCTTTGCAAAGCAACACATCATCCCTCTTTTTATTCTATCATTGCTGGAGTGTGTGGATTTACAGCCAATTGTTGCAGAGGATGTGCAACTTGCTGTTCTTTTCAAATGAACGCCCTTTGCCTTTTCTTTTCATGCACACAGGATTTGTCATAGCAGCATTTGCCTGGTTGCGTATCTGGCTATGGCTGGCATATATTGTGCTACCCTCCCCTGTGCCACCTGCCTTGTTGCGGTTCCTAGGCCACTGAGCAGCTCTGGTCACTCCAAAATACGAGCCACTGTTATCTTATAATGGTGATCAATTTGATCCATCGCCACCATATTCCATGTGTCTGTTATATAAAATCACGTATCCTTCCTTGAGCTTGATCTGACATTAGCTTCACAAGGGAACAACATACACTAATACTTATATTCTGATGTGCACTATTATTATTTATGTAGTTTGGGCCTAACAAGCTTCCAGAGAAGAAGGTCAACCCCATCCTGATGTTCCTGTCGTTCATGTGGAACCCGCTGTCGTGGGTCATGGAGGCAGCTGCAATTGTGGCTATTGCGCTTAGCAACGGCGAGAATATGCCGCCAGACTGGCAAGATTTTGTGGGTATCATTCTGCTTTTGCTCGGTAACTCGTGCATTGGCTTCTACGAGGAACGTGGTGCCGGTAAGGCTGTTGAGGCTTTGATGGCTGCGCTTGCGCCCCAGTGCAAGGTCAAGCGCGATGGCAAGTGGGAAACAATGGAGGCCAGCGCACTGGTGCCTGGCGATATTATTGCCATTGGTATCGGAGATGTGGTTCCAGCCGATTCGCGCATGGTTGTCTCCAACAATGTCAAGATTGATCAGGCCGCCCTCACTGGCGAATCGCTTCCAGTAGGAAAGGATGCTGGTGACGAGGTCTTCTCGGGATCAACTGTCAAGCAGGGAGAGGCGGAGGCTCTGGTTATCGGAACAGGACTGAACACGTTCTTCGGCCGCGCTGCATCTCTAGTTGCTGGCGCGAACGAGGGCATGGGCCATCTGCAGCAGGTTCTGGCCAAGATTGGTAACTTCTGTATCTGCTCGATTGCCATCTTTTTGGTTGCTGAGATCTTTGTCATGTTCCCTGGATACAGATTCAAATACCGCCGTGGTATTAACAACTTGCTTGTGTTGCTCATTGGCGGTATTCCTATTGCCATGCCTACAGTCCTGTCCGTAACCCTGGCCATCGGCGCCAAGCAGCTGGCTGAGCACAAGGCCATTGTCACCCGTATTTCAGCGATTGAGGAGCTTGCAGGTGTGACTATTCTGTGCTCTGACAAGACCGGTACGCTTACGCTGAACGAGCTAACTATCAAGACTGACTCTATCAAGCAGTACTCTGACGTCAGCGTCGATGATATCCTGCTGTGGTCAGCGTACGCATCGCGCGTGGAGAACCAGGATGCTATTGACAAGTCAGTTGTGGGCTCGCTGCCCAACGAAAGCATGGCACGTCAGGGCATCGATGAGATGGGGTTCCTGCCTTTCAATCCTGTGGACAAGCGTACGCAGATCACATTCCGTCGCCACTCGGACGGCAGCGTGCACCGCGTGACCAAGGGTATGAGCCAGGTCATTCTTGAGCTCAGCACAAAGAACATGACGAAGGAGCTGGAGGACCAGCTCCACGCCGACGTCGACGAGTTTGCGCGCCGCGGGCTGCGTGCGCTTGCAGTGGCTGAGGAGGATGTTCCGTCTGGAGAGCTCGAGGGAGAGGGTGCTGGGTTCCGTCTGATTGGACTACTGCCTATCTTTGATCCGCCGCGTCATGATACTAAGGAAACGATTGAGCGTGCCATTGAGCTCGGCGTGCATGTCAAGATGGTCACTGGAGACCAGCTGGCCATTGCCAAGGAGACTGGACGCGAGCTGGGCATGGGTGATACCATGTACAAGGCCTCGATTCTGAACAAGCCTGACGAGCTGGAGGGCATTGCTAACTCGGTCGACGAAGTTGTGCTGCGCGCGGACGGATTTGCTGGCGTCTACCCCGAACATAAGTACGAGATTGTTGAGCGGCTGCAGAAGCTGGGCCATATGGTTGCAATGACAGGAGATGGAGTCAACGACGCCCCCGCCCTTGCAAAGGCCAACGTGGGTGTTGCTGTGGCCGATGCGTCGGACGCGGCGCGCTCTGCAGCGGATATTGTGCTGACCGAGGCTGGGCTGAGCACCATCATTGAGGCCTTTATGCACTCGCGCGTTATCTTCCAGCGTATGCGCAATTACTCAATTTACACATGCGCAGTCACGATCCGTGTGGTCACGACGTTCTCGATTCTGGTGTTTGCGTTCAAGTTCAACTTCCCGCCCTTTATGGTGCTGATTCTTGCCATCATCAACGACGGTACTATGATGACCATCTCCACTGATCGTGTCAAGCCATCGCGGCAACCGAATGCGTGGAACTTGACTGAGATCTTCTCCTATGCGATTGTATACGGCTGCTACCTGACGCTATCGACGCTGATCTTCTTTGTTGTTGTGGACAAGTCTAACTTCTTCCAGCGCCACGGATGCAAGGCCTTTACCGACCACAACGACTTTAGCCTCCATTCGGTCATCTACTTGCAGGTATCGATTCTGTCGCAGGCGCTGATCTTTGTGACGCGTGCGCAGGGCTTCTTCTTTACTGAACGTCCATCCATATTCCTCATGTGCGCATTTGTGGTAGCGCAGGTAGCGGCAACCATGATCACGGTCTACGCCAACTGGGGCTTCACGGAAATCTACGGCGCTGGCTGGCACTGGGCCGGTGCCGTGTGGATCTGGGACATCGTGTGGTTTGTGCCGCTGGACTTTATTAAATTTGGCATGGCTGCCGTTCTCCAGCGCTTTGCTGCCCACAACGGCCCACCGACACCCGGCGCACCCGTCACACAAGAGCAGGTTGAGCTTGCTCGCCAGCGTACGCGCATGTCGATGGATGCTGCTCAGTCCGTCAACCGCATTTCTACTATTCCGTCGCGTGGTGCCTCGTACTATGCTCCGAACATGCACGATAATGTCTCGCATCGTCGCAACTTTGGCTCTCGTGTCAGGAATATGATTACAAAAACTGGAAAGAGTCTGGGCATGGATAACAATGAACTACGTCGCCTTCAGAGCACTCAGGCCCAGGCTGCCTCGCGTGTATTGTCCAACAACAACTAATAATAAATCCCTGAGTGTGTTGGTCGTCATAGAACTCTTATTTTCCTTTTTTGTTTTGCAACTTTATATTTCTCTGGCGTTGCTTTTTTAATGCTACACGTACATTTCCAATTTTTTTTATTTTTGCTATTGTCCTATCTACCAGATGGGTGCTTGTACCTCTGGGGGTTTGGACTGACATATATTGTAGAGCGGTCTGGTTGAATCGCAAACCCTTAAAGCTCTTTCATTCCCATAAGCATACAATAAATACAAATGATCTTATAACAGAGAGTCAATCTAAAAAGATGTAAAATCAGAATCACATCTAACGTATTCTGATGTTGTTACTTGACCCGAGATCCTCTGTATTATTTTATATTGGCATCAACAAACTAGAGCAGAAAAGGATAGATGGCCACATTGGATCAATTGACGCGGTTGTCGGAGCCCTCTATCCAGGGAGCGCAGAGGATCAAGGAAATTGTCAAGGATGCCGAGGAGCTGCTTCAGCAAAGTCAACATGACCATAAGAGCATCTGTGAAACACATCCGAGGCTGGCCTTTCTTATTGTTGAAAATCAAAGCCAGCTAAAGTTATGTAGGTCACTAGAGTCTAATCTAAAGAAGCATTTAGCCGACCTGACAGCCACGACACAGGTAAGCATTGTCTGACAACAGTTTCAACGAAAAAAAAGCAGGGATGATAGCACAAATGAGTTGTACACAATAAATCCAGCGAATGTTGCTCTCCCTGAAATATTGTTCACTCTGTAGCTGAAGGAGCAACAAGCCGACGACCTTCGTCGAGAGATGAAGATGATAATCGAGCTGTTAAAGAGTCGCGAAGTAGTCGAGAGAGAGTTTCGCAGTCCACATCCACCAAAGGACGAAGGCCAAGCGCCACTAAAGCACACATTATATGATCATATAGACCAAACAGCTGTAGATGCACTAGAGACTCGAGTGAAAGAGTGTTTGGAGGAGCTCAGGAGCATTTCCAAAACAGACAGTGCACAATGTACATTGACTCTGAAGGAAATATCAGATATTGATGTACCAATGGCAGAGGACATTAGCGTGACATGGGAAGGCGTGGAGTCCATTGGTGGACTGGTTGCGGAGACCCAGAAAGCAAAGGATGAGATTGCGCAGGACTTGCATTCGATGGAACACCGCTGCGATCAGTTGCGTGACACGATTCGAGATTTGGAGGCTGAAGGTGGCGTGCTGAGCATGGATGACTATAATGTGCTGTTGCGGGACACCAGCGAGATTCCAGGAATAGTGGGCGAGCTACAGGAAATGCTCCAGGAAGTGCAAAGACGCACAGACGAAATTAACGTGCGTTATTTGCAGTACAATGCATTTATGGGGGAGAATAGTCGAGCTTTTGTGGCAGTTGCGCGAATAGCCGATATCAGTCAACGATATGTTGAGACAGTGGCCGAGTCGCAGGGACGGTACGCTGGACTGATGACTGCGGTGGATGCTGCACTCGAGGACATGTGGGGGTTGGTGACATGGTATCGACAATTCCATAGCGCATACGATGGTCTCATTGGCGAGGTACATCGTCGGCGACAGGCGCAGCGCGAACTGCTGAGTACTGTGGAGGACATGCGTGCGCGGCTGGATGCTGCACATGTGGATGAAATGCGGATGAGGGCGGCGTTTGTGGACCGAGAGGGTCTGTTTCTGCCTAGCGACCTGTGTCCGTTTATTCAGGACCCTCCTGCCAGCTTTGTAATTGAGGAGGCTGCTGACAGGGGCCGTTTTGTTTCTGTACAATCGCACGAGACACGGCTCCTCGACGAGTAATACTTCTGCATTCTTTGTCAATTTTGGGGTATTCTGTATAGCGGCGGCAATTGGGCAGTAGATATGCCATTTGATGGCTTGCATTTTTCTTTGCTTTCCTTCTATCTCTTGGCATGCACACGCTTTTTGTGCGCTGAGGAAGGCACACCGATAGGGTTATTCCCCTCCCCCCTTCCTTTTTGCTTGAGAATTGTCAATTGCTTCTTGGCATACTCGTTTGGGCAAAGCCCGACAATAATAGCAAGTTCTGCTTGTAAAGCTTGTCCGCACACTAGAGTTGTGGGGGGGGGGGCAAGAGTCTATTGGAGAAGGACTGTTAGGCTCTTCTCACGGTTTATCTTGTAAGGGTTGCACTTTTGTTCCCTCCTCTCCCTTTTCTTTTAGCTCATCTTTCTCTTGTGCGTAGTCTTTTCAGAAAAAAAATATCACTTGTATTTTCCTTCTTAATATCTTCACCAACTAGACGTATACAGAGAATGTCGGCCAAGGGCGTCTTGCGCACGGTGTAAGTTAATCCAACGGCAAATTTCATACTGGAATACTCGAGAATTCGCTTGTTGGTCCATACTATCAGGCAAAAGAAAACGAGTGGAGAAGTCTTGGGCAATTGACGATTGGACAAAAGACTAAATTCGCCTTTCTTGTTGTTGTTTATGGTTATTGCATTCGTTGGAATGGAAGAGGTTGTTGTAGGAAAAACTACACCAAAGGTTACACGCCCATTCAGATGAAGGTTCGGAAGGCCACTTCTAATGAGCCTGGGTCGCCACCTGGCTCACTGATGAGCGAAATTGCACAGGCCACGTTCAACCAGTAAGTATTCCATGACTGCATCTCCTTATCCTCTTTCCGGAACATAAAGACAGCAGGGCATCAGACCTCCCCCAAAGGGCTTTTGAATAGAGGTTGCCTTTGACGAATGGTATCATAACAGTGCTATTGTCGACAAAGGATATGAGAGGATAGACAGCAAATGAAGGAATTGGTTTTCCCTACTGAGAAAAAGGGCCGAGTTATGTGAGTGGGATGATTGCTTCTATACGCAAACATTGGCCATGCTAATATGCCCTCCCAGCACATGTATATGCATTTTGGACATCCATTGTGATGATATAAACGAATAACTGAAATGTCAATGTAGGACGGACTTTCTGGGTGTGATGGAAATCATTGACAAGCGGATGAACGACAAGGGAAGACTCTGGCGACATGTGTTTAAAGCACTCACAGTACTAGATTTCTTACTTCATGCTGGCTCGCCGTATGTGGTAGAATATGCTGTTGACAATATATTCATTGTCAAGACGCTGCGTGAGTTCCAACACATTGATGATAGTGGACGCGACCAAGGGTCCAACGTGAGACAGAAGGCAAAAGAACTCACTGCCCTGTTAAGTGATCCGACAAAGCTAAAGGAGGAGCGTAAGAACCGCAATTGGATGAACAATCGCATGGGCTTTGAGCCCTCAATGGGTCATTACAATGGACAGTATGCCAGCAGCAGTGGTCGACTACCTTACGGCAACAGTCGAAGTGAGAGTAACAGGCCTCCACACCGTCGGGGAGGCAGTCTCTCTACTTCCTCTCAGCGCTACGGAGACGACGACAATGAGATGCGCAAGGCCATTGCCGAAAGCAAACGTGATAGTACAAAACGCGTACCTACTGGTTATGATGAAGATGCTGAGTTCAAACGTGCTATAGAAGAGAGTGCTCGTGAAGCAAAAGCGAAGGAGGGAAGTAGCAGTAAGGATATAGTTCCTATTAATAATGATGAGACTGATTTGCTTGGTGCTTTCGATGATGAGCCGACTCCTAATACTGCTATGGCTTCCAGCTCCAACAACTTGGACAGTTTCAATATGGCAAACAACAGCTCTATGTCATTTAACCAACAGCACCAGTTTGCGTCGTCTTCGGCTACTGGCGATTTGCTTGGAGTGTATGGCGGCGGTCAGATGGGCTCGACCAATCAGTTCGCTGCAATGAGCACTATGAACTCTATGAATACTACATCGAATATGAGCAGCACAAATAATATCTTGGACGGCACAGGCGGCATGGGCGGCATGAATAATATGGGTGGCACGAATAACATGGGTGGCACGAATAACATGGGTGGCATGAATAACATGGGTGGCATGAATAACATGGGTGGCATGAACGACATGAGCGGTATGAACAATATGGGCAATACGAGCAGCGCTATGGGCGGAATGAGCACCATGGGTGGTTCCAACAATTTTGATCCTTTTGGACTTGGCGGCGCTGGTAACAATGGGATGGGAATGAACTCGGGGATGGAAACAAGCTCTGCCCTGAGCCCAGGCATGGGTGCTGGGACGAATATGAATATGATAGGTCAGCAGGTGCCAATGGGCATCAGCACCCCAGGCACATTCGACACCAACACACTCAACACCAGCACCAGCCAATTCATGTCTAACAGCGCAATGTCAGCAACCAGAATGGAGTCCACCTCTGCGGGCATGAACCCCTTTGGTCAAAGCGGCGTGCAACAGCAACAAGGGACAGATCTGCTAGGCTTGGGTGGAGGAGCATCCGGTGCATTTGGCAACGCATTTGACGGAGGCGCTGGTGCCAAGGCATTGCCATATGGGTCCAACGCAAACAACCCTAACGCGAGACTGGCGGAGATTGCACGCAACAGCGATAAAATTGATCCATTCGCCAGCCTGGCCATGGGCTCCAGCGCTGCAGGCAATCCGTTTGCACCAGCAGCATCTAGCACAGGGCACAATACTCCTGGGGCCAACCAGATGGCGTTGACTGGAATCCCTGGGACATCTGGAGCCAGCACCATGGCACTGACTAACATGGCCACTACGCCTGGAAACTTGACTGCAGGTGGGTCATCGCTGATGGACTTTAATATGCTGACCCCGGCATCGTCTACAGGACTATCACAGCAACAGTCGTTTGGGCAGGCAAACCGCAACCCCTTTGCTAGTGATGGTGGCGGTGCAATGGCAGGCACTGTGAGCGGCAAACAACCGAGCCTCAATCAGCTTATGTCTGGCACTACTTCCTCAAATCAGTTTGCTATGAATACGTCGAACTCGTTTAGCCAACAGCAGGCCCAGCAGCAGGGCCCTAATGGAATCAATGCTTTTTCGAACATGAACGCACAGTCACAAACATCGTTCCAACAACAGCAGCAACAACAACAGCAGAACCCATTCGCTCAAGGCAATTCTACAAACGGCCAAGTCGACTTCTTTGGTCTCTAGTAAACTATAAGTATAGTTTGCTCGCCCTTTCTTCCATTTGATACTGTATTAGAGAGATGATACTGATTTACTCTACGACAAACACACATCCTCTTCCAATACCAAAGCTACTCTTGTATCCTGCAAAAAAAAAAGTGCTATCTTCAATATTTTTTTCAAATTTATATATTTTTTTTCTGAAAATATCATCCACTACTCTGCAGATGATTTAGCCGAAATAGTCTGAGAAATGAGTGTCCATGGCTTTGGCGTTAGCCGAGTCGTCACATAAATATCTCCGGGACCCACTACGCGATAAAGGTCAGGAACACCAGCCAGTGTGCGAGTGGTCTTACCTGCTGTCCATGCACTGATCCTGACCACATTTGCTGATGCGTATAGGACACTGGAAGTCCCTGTCTTGATCGCGCGCCAGAGAGGATAGACTCCGAAATCTAGAATTTTGAATCCCAGTCCGCGTATGCCGCCTTTCCTGCCAAGCGACGAGGCCTTGGCAGCTTGAATAGGCTCTGCAGGCGAGCGCGCTGGCGATGCTATGGTGTTGCTGATTGCAGGGCTCTTGGACACTAGCGGTACTGCACGAGCTGCCGAAGACGCAGTTCCATCTACATGGGTAGTAGATTTGGGAACGTCAGACGACTCTTTTGGCGCGGTCGTCGCGCTGGGGGACCATGGCAGTGGCCGACCCGAGAGTGGCTCGATCTGCAATTCCGATGACCAGGCCACAACAAATCGGGGATCGACCAGATACTCCTCACCCTTAGCCAGAACCAGCCTATGCAGTCCGCCAACTGCATTGATCACTGCGGAGCCACGACCCGTAACGCGGTCAAATGCCAACGCGTTAAACCCAGCTCCAATCCCAGCCCATGTCGAAAGAGTAAGAAAGCGCGATTGTGCCAGTACACTCCCCCGACGCACGTAATAGTCCACTGCACCACTCATTCCTATCACTGCCACATCACCAGACAACTTGGGCGCCAGCATAACCTCAGACGCACACTCCTCTGTTGTGATCTCTTGCACAAAACATTTGCGTCCAAGCAACGGACGTAACGCTGCTACTACTGCAGCTCCACGGAATGTCGTGCGCGACTGAGCACCAACTGAAGCTCCCAATATTTGTCCTACTTGTGCGTAGAGTTGCGAATACGGCGGCATTTTGGCTACCACTAACGATCCTTGTCTAGAGCTGATCACTTCAAATCGAGGATCTACTGGTGTTGGTCGCTGTGCTCCCTGGAAGACACTGGATAATCCACGGGATACTTTACTAACGCGAAAATGTTCTGGTTCCATATTGCTGTCGCTCTTATCTTTGGCTTGTGTGTGCGGGTTTGGAAATACGCTAAGCGCGCGTACTTCTTGTCGCTGGACTGCCATCGACTGAAATACCACGCATGTGCGTCTAATTGCCACCCCTCGCGCTGTTGTTGCTAACATTATGCCCTTATTTTGTCTCTCGTATGATATCACTATGGCTTCCTTAATTGCAAGTGCAAGCAGCAATTGGAATGTAGACTAGCAAAAATAAGAGTGGGTGGAGACAAAGTGAAAACGTGATACGACTTTTGCCTCAAAGAAGTTGCCAAATCAAAATCCACGCCAGCAACAGAGTATCATGTGACTAGTATATCTTGGAGGCTTGTCTTGCTACGATGAAATTTGTTCCCTTGTCTTGCTCTGGCAGTTGACTATAAAAAAATAGCATCTACCTCCATCAGTGCATTTACTAGCATACTCTTCCCTCTTGTTTGAGCGCATCCGATGGAAGGCGGACCTGGTAAGAAAAGTATTCGGCGGGGGTTGCCTGCGGCAATGCGCGCACGAGCGGAAGAGGCAGCAGCGACAACACCGCAAGCGAACGCAGCGACAGGCGGCGAGCTCCCACCGGTCTCATTAAGCAAACTGACAAAGCCAGACTTTCAAGCGGAGACATACCTCAAAGAGACGCTGCAAACAGTACAGGAAAAGAATATTAGACAGTTCCGCAAGTCATTGGAGGACGCACGCAAGGCAGCTTCAAAGAATCTGCAGAAGAATGTGTATCGTAACTACGAGAGTTTTGTATTCATATCAAAGGAAATATCAAGCATGGAGCGGGACATGCAGCTATTGCGAGAACTGCTTCATGGTATTAATGAGGTCGGCGATGAGCTGATGGAAGAGGACGAGGCCTCGGTGCTGGACACAGAGGAGCCGAATAGGATTGGTCGTCGACGCACGATGCGCATGAGCATGGCGAACCAGCAGGACATGTTCAAGGACCAACTGGCTAAGATATGGCGCACAATCAGAGGTGCGCAGAGGCTGGTACCGTTTGCACCAAACCGCCATGTGGTAGGCGACGTGCGTAATATAAGCGAGCTTAGTCCATCGACACTGCAGACGCGTCAGAAGGTGGACATTGTAGTTTTTAGTGACATGATACTGTTGGCTGCGCGCAAACGTCGCGGAAACCGCTCCCAGACTGTGCTCGTAGCCGACCGCTCGTTTGAGCTAAGCAACGTAACTGTTGCCGATGTTGGTGATGCCTCGCGTTCTGGGTTTCTAGTCAAGATTGTCAACCGCGCTGAGACGTTTCTGTTTGGGTTCCGTAGCGCTGAGGCCAAAAACGAGCTATTGCTGCTTATTAGTCATGCGCGAGCTGGTATCTTTGGTACCGATGCACCACCACCTTTGCCAACTGTGTCGCGCGAAGCTGCTACTGGTGAAATAGGTGCTGCTGCCAATGCCGAAGACGAAGATGCTGCGATAGCGACGCAGCGGCGGCGCATGGACGAACAGCTAGATGCACTAGACATTTGCATTGCACGACGTGAGTTTGACCAGGCGACAGATTTGGTACAGCAGCTGAAGGAACAGCTAGGCGCTGCGACCAAGGCGCCGCCAGCAGTGCAGCGAGCGGTAGATGCACACACTACGGCATTGGCGCGGCTGATTCTGGCAGATTTGCTGATTCCCTGTTCCATGCGCAAGCAGGTATCCGCCAATGTCGCGCTTCTGCACCGACTGGGGTGGGACAAGGAAGCGAAGGGGGCATTTTTGGCATCGCGCACAGCTACTATCAAGAACCGCACGCGACAGCTGAAGCTTGAGGGTAACACGCGGTTGTACATTCGCGAGCTCGCGATCGTCTACTTCCGGCTGATCCGCAACACGTGTGAATGGTACTCGGCGCTATTTGTAGATCCAACAATGATATCCGCGCTGATTGCATGGGTGCGACAGGAGATGGCGGGTTATGCGGCCATATTCCGGCGACATGTGTTTCATGAGATGCAGCGCTTCCAAGTCATTGCCAGCTGCCTCAACCACACTCTAGCTGAAGTTGACATTCTGGGACATGCGGGGCTTGATCTCAAATTTATGCTTGATCAAGAGTTCTTTCCAGATCTGACGCGAAGTGTCCGTAGCTACGAGGCGCGCTGTCTGGCGCTGCTTACAAAGGCTGTGTCTGAGGATAACTTGGCTGTTGTAAGCAAGGTATCGACTACAAATTATGCCACTGCTGCGCGGTTGTTTGGTGCGCAGATGCCAATAGTCGCGTCTGTGAGCAAGCTGGATGAGGTATTGACAGAATTTGGCACTGAGCTGCGCTTCATTGTGCGTGACTCACTATATAGTCAGGTTGTCGCCAGTGTTCTGGCGTTGATTGAAGGCGTGCTGAAACAGTTTCTGGCAGTACTGCGACGTGGCAGTCGCTCGTATGCGCAGGAGTTTGCACTGCTTGTCAGCACACAGGCTGTGGTCAGTTGGGTTATTCCACGAGCAGCAGCACATTTGGATCGCATCTTTGGGCGCACTGTCGCTGACATTCACAATCTGGAGCAACGCTTGGAGGCCTTCCCTGCATCACTGCAGGATGTTTTTTGCCAGAAGCATGCGCAGGCCATTGCGCGCGCCTCATTCGACTTTGTCACAGCAAACTTTTCCGACAATGACAGCGTAGTCTCCGACAGTATGGCGCCTTCATCGCAAATGGAGAGTCTGCTGCAACAGTTGGGCGGAGTTGCGCGTGAGCTGGATCAGTGGCCGTTGGCTAAGCGCTCCGTTCTTAGCGGCATCATTGATTGTTTGTTTGTTCAGATGATTGACCCGCATAATTGGGAATCGGCAGATGGCTCCAAGCGCAGCTTTGGACACTATGGCGTGCATCGCTTGGTATTGGATGTTCATTTTCTACTGCGCGTTTGTGGCTCGCTTGTTTCTAAGAGCACAAACAATATGGCCAATCGTGTTTGTGAAAAGGCGCTGCGCTCATACTTCTCTGCACACCATCAGAGCTCTGCTGGTGCTCCGAATAAAGAAATGATGAATAAGAGTTGGTATGATGCGCGCGTGCTTGATACTATGCGTAGGCTTGGCTTCTCGTTTCCTGATTTCGGCAAGGGCTTTGAACACCGCTCGCAGCAGAGCTTTGACTCTGCTGCTGCTGCGGCGGCGGCTGTTTCGCCTACACCAGCTGATGATGTCGAGGCTCTACATGTGACTACTGATATTGCTTAGATATAAAAAGAGATGATTCATAGTTATTTTCTGAACTGTTGAAGTGTAAGTGGGTATTATTCAATCCGCGCATGCGAGTACATTGTTGTTTTTACAAAGAATAGCACTTCATTTCACAGTTGGAATTCCTTAATATGGCGCTAGCTGTATCAGATTGTGTGATGTTTTTGTTTGCTGAATACACCAAACCCGAAGCTGCTACCATGCTGAATAAACATCCGCAACTACACTCTCTTCGCAGAACCCAGTTAGATATTCTTGCTTTTGGAGGCTATAGCTAGAATGTTCGAAGCAATAGTTCGACTATTTGTATCAACTTTTGCGGCTGTTTTGTGCACATGCTATCGTATGAGTGGCTGTCTGGGGCGAGTTCTTGCATAATGTCGACACCTCTCGTCAAGATGTTCCCGCATCCTGACGTGTTACGCAAGCATATGAAATTGCATGCCACACACGTGCCCTCGATTTTTGGATGTTAATCCAAAGAAATAAGCTGCACAAACTGCAATGGCCTTTTTCATCGACCTTTTCCTTTTCTGCTTATATGGGAAAATACAGAATTAGCAATAAAGACGTCTGGTTAGTGACTTTAAAGCCAAACGCGCCTTTTGCTTCCGCTTTGTTTGATTTCTCCTTCTTTTTTTCTTATGCTTGGCAAATATTGCATCTGTTTCTATTGTATATTTATTCTTACTGGTGTTTAATGACAGCACACTATATACCTAGCCTACCATTTGATTTATGGAGAAGAATAGCCTTTGAAATATATCGCGCACCTTACACAGGAGAAGAACTAAGGCACACTCACAACATTTATCTTTCACAAGCACATTTGGAGAGACAAAAAGAGTTGTTGTATCTTGCTGGCATACACCAGGTCTCTCGTGTTGCCTTTATAAATTATATTTATACCCATCCTGCCATATTACTTGATAAAACTGGCGCTCCGAGCCATGGATTTGTCAAAAACAAAAGCCTTCTTGCGAAGGCGAAGGCATTCCGCATTAAAATAGACGCATTTGGGTCGGTGAATCTTAATCCTATTCTTGCACAGTTCCTGAAATGGCTTCCTTCTTATCTCCCCCATCTGGAATCCATTGCCATTGAAGCCGCTGCACGTATTGAGAATGAATCTACATGCGACCCCATAGAAAGCCTGACACAAATATCTATGCCTCGTCTAAATAGTGTTCATGTTATTTGTGGCCATTATACAGATTCTGATGTATCCAATATGCTTGCGCCAGCTATTGCAAAATGGCTTGCAACAATATCAAATACTTCTCTCATAAAAATGCATATAAACTGGGGTTTGCTTCATCCTGGGACTGAGTTTGTTGCAGCACCGCTCTGGGTTGGCAATTCTCTCCTTTCTAGGAGTGTTGTTTATCAACCAACGATTACTACGCTTATTTTTAGTGATATGGAACTTATGAAGAACGCTCCCTTGGTGATACGAGAATCTAGATGGACATTGGAATACCTCACTTTTCTATGCTGCGACTATAGTCGTCTGAGAGATATATTATACTTGAATGAAAAACCAATAGCTTATCCTCGTCTGAAATATTTATATGGTGCACTGAGCTATATCCGACAAGAGAAAAAAGAATTTATTGTGCCTGATAATGCGTTTCCTAACTTAGAATATGTATATGAAATGTTTCTATACAGATGGCAGCACCAAGCAAGGGTTGTGTCACAATTGTTGATTTCTGTCCTAACAACTATTCGTTTACCACGACTGCGAGATTTGTGCATCCATGCTTCACCCACCATGCACTTGCAAACAGAGAATCTGCCTGCGCTAAGGCGGATACATTATTATACTATGTTCGGCATTACAGATATAATAAACAGCAGACAAGTCATCGATAATCTTCAGAGCTTGTTAGCTATACCCAGTCTTCGCTATTTGAAATATGAAGACCAACTTCCTACTGCCAGAGTCGCTCTAAGCGGCATAGGAATTCGGTGTCTGGATCTCGTGCGAATGGATCTTAGAATGGTAATGTTATCATATGACACCATTGTACAATTGTTTGACACGCTGAAGCAAATGCAGATGTTCATGTCTACAATACAGAACACTTGGTATGGTCAATCGCGAAAGAGAAAGTCGCCACTTAGTAGGGCTGTGCAATTCCTGAGGCTTTATGTAGTAGGGGATTATGGAGGTTTAGCTCACCGGTCACCGGCTGAGGAAATTATAATACAATTGCCAGCTCTGCTTAAGTTAAGATTATATGAAGGCATTAGAGCTATAGATGCCCTTATCAAGAAAGCCGCAGCTGAGAATCTATATGAATGGTCTATGCATGTTGCCAAAAACATTAAAATTGAACCTACAAAGATAATGTAACCCTTTTATATAACATTTAGCTATAAAACAACAAAATAAATAGAGGCATTTATGCATAATTGGCATGTGTAGTTGGATATTGGAATACATGGGCAGACAAAAAGAGATAATTATAACTGACGTATTGGGATATTCAGTCGCTGGTTGCGTTTCCAAAACGACACGATCAGATCGGCAACCCGATGTGGCAGATCCTCCTGAATCGTATGTCCAGCAGCAGGAAGCAGCTCTAGCTGGAACTTTCCCTGCATCTGAGCAATAAGTAGTTCCTTGTCCAGTCGATCTGTTCCAGCCAACACCAACAGCTTGGCAGTCGGCGCCTTGACAAATGACTGAGACAGGCCTTCATACCATCCTCGCCAAAACCGCTCTGTCGGTAATAGCTTCGTCCTCCATGTCCACACATTATCCTTGGAAGTCACAAGCGATGGTACTGAAAGTCGGGCTGATTCCAGATTCTGTACTGCCTCTGAATCAATATGCCACTGAATTGCACTACCAATTGAAGTAAACGATTGAGGCCTTGCGTTAATAAACGTAGGTATTGCAGAAAGAGAATCCATCGCAGACCCCTCAACAATATCAATAAGCACCAATCCAAGTACATTCGTAATCCTTCTCTCCTTGACAACATGTGCTGCCACTGCACCACCCATGCTGTGACCGACTACAACAACATCGCGCTTGTTGTCAGGAAACAAACTGTCAAAGATACCAGCTAGATCACCCACCATACGTTCAATACAAAGATCCTCTTCATTCTCCCCAGTTGTATTGCCGTGCGCACGAGCGTCAATAGCCACAACTGTAAATCTCTGCGGGTCTGTAGCATGTATATGTTTTGCTGCAAGGCCAAATGTCAACCCCGAATGACCAGCTCCGTGATTCAAGACAAAGATCGGCCCTTTATTGCCGAGTCCGCTCAAATACACGTTAAAGTGTGTGTCCTTGTAATCGACTGTGCGCTTTTCCTCAAAGTAGTCACTCCACGGCAATGCACTTGGGAGATTGTTGACCGATGTGTCAGAGGTTGTGGAGGGCTCAAGAGGTGGGAGCTTTAGGTTGCGCGCTCGAAATATATTTTGTCGAAGGTCCATTTGTCTATGGTGATGCAATATTCTTATTTTCAATGGTCTCAAAAAAATTTACAGAAATATAACGATATAAGATATTCGGAAAGTAGAAAAGAAGAATGATGTTGGACGACTTTTTCCGTTTGCAAGTTTTCATCAAAATCTAAAAGACTATATGTTGGCATACTTGTTCCTGGCTTAGGACTGTCGCAGCCGACAGTCTCTGCGATCAGATCTAGCGGTCAAGCGATTAGTGAGGGTGATCTCCCTCCAGCTACTTAGCGTTTCATTTACATACATTTTGGTAGTGAGCCCTTTGCTTTGAATCCAAATATATAACCTTACCAAAAGTGAATCCCCAGCGTGAGCTGTGACAGGACAGTGGTGACTACCCCGAATGTTTTTGTAGTTGTGTCTTGGGCTTCTTGGT